>JAMZAV010003674.1:0-63972 GCA_024449915.1 Sweltsa coloradensis | reverse complement strand
TTCATCGAGGCCTCTCATGGAGCTGGTATCTCTCCCATCGTCACATCTGGTCTCATCATGCAGCTGCTGGCCGGAGCCAAGATCATTGAAGTCGGGGATACGCCCAAAGACAGGGCGCTCTTCAACGGCGCGCAGAAACGTAAGTCAAGGTTTCACCATGAACATTGATAGGCCTAATTGTCTTTATTTTAGGCGGCTGCGACTGCGAATTGTATCTAACCCTTCCTAGTCCTACAGGTATTGTGCCATGTTTATTTATTTGGCTAGGTGCCGTAGGCCTATGCATGTAGGCCTGTTCAGAATCCAGACTAGGCCCTAGGTCTGGAAATGTTATTTAACAGCACTGCTGCATTAGACACTGCATTTAAAAAAAATAGAAATTACTGGTGGGCCTAACATAAACATTAAGCCTAAAAATAGGCTCTGCCTTATCCAATACATAATAAAATTTCACGCGGCTACGGTAGGACTACCTACCTTAGCCTTCGTGAAAAAATGAAGTTGCTACATTTAACTTTAAGCCCTGTTACAATTTCAACTTGTTGACAAGAAAGATGTAGATAGCATGGAAATGTGATGCTGCTGTCACACACTGAAATATATTGACAAGTTGAACAAGTTCAACTTTTGAGCATGTTGACCAGATGATGACGACGTTCATCCAATGGCTGAGTGACATTTTGTCATGTATTCATTTGTTTGAGTGTAGGTACCTATACTTTTATACTGACGTAATGCGTGGTGAAGAGCAGGGGCGGATTGGGCCACCGGGCGAATGCCCGGTGGGCCGGTCTGTTGGTAGGGCCGGTCGGCCGAAATGCTTAGTCTGAGTATAAAGACGGCGTCGTATCGGTAATTTTGAAAGGTTGACCTTTTTGTTGAATACATGTAGGCCTATATATTTTACTAGGAAAACGCTTAAGTCCCTTCCGCGTTGTTGGATGAGCGTATATGGTGCAGTGGCGTAGCTACGCCTTTACGGGCCCGGGTGCAAACTGGACACGACGGGCCCACCCCATTTTTTGTTAACACGCCAAAACAGTACACAAGATAAGACCTCATTTGAAGTTTTTCTTACGGGCTTTTTTTTCTCTGCAAATACATTTATAACGCCATTGACGTCCATTGCTCTGGCCTCGTGGTTTTCAATTGACAATATTGACAAAACAGGAAGTCTTTCTTTAGTCATTGTACTACGCAAATACGTTTTATTTAAAAAGTTTGAGTTTCGAAAATGATCGTTCCGCACTTGCCACGGTGACTGGTAATGTGAGGAATAGCATTAAAGCTGTGCATAGGCCCTACATCAGGAAAACTTGAAAAAAGAGCAGCTTTGTGTACCATTAACAGTGTTGCAAGTTCCATTTCTGAAGTTGTTTTTAAAATCTCTGTTTTTAAACATGATCGGAAAGCAAGTAACTGCCCGGGAAACTTCGATGAAATGTCGGTAGTGTACTTGGAAACGAGTGTCGTAGCAGCTGCATAAAGTTTATCATCATTAATGGAATTGAGTGATTGTGGAAGAATAGCAAGGAAATTGTTCACGACGTCGTTCATGCCAGAAAATCTCTTCTTTAATTGGCTTGTCACCACATCGAGACTTTCGTAGAAACAATTAGGCCTAACTTTGAAGCTCATTTCAGCATTTTGTAAATCGCTGGTCTACACAAAGCTCATCAACATGCTGATTTAATTTTGTATGCATTATTCTTCAAATCGAGCTGGTATCCCCATTTGTCACACATATTGTACTCCTCTACATTCTTCAAAACTGTTCCTTAGAGGTGACAGTGTGTCATATGCATTTTTTAGAAGCCATGCTTAGATCTTGATTGGAAGATTGCAACAGTTTCGAAACCGCGTTGACTGTTTCAAGAATTTTTGTTTGAACAACCAACAACAGCACAAGTTCAAAATTTTCAAAGTATTTTTTAAATGACAATGCTTCTCTGCGTCTTTGTCAATGAGTTGGAAATAAATTTGAAATGGTAGCCTCAATAATTTTGCATCAATACAAATTTGTAACTATCAGGTTAAAACCATACAAACATGGAGTTGGAGAGAGGGGGGCGTGGGCCCGAGTGCAACTGCACCCTCTGCCACCCGATAGCTACGCCACTGATATGGTGCATTGAGCTGCCATGTGTTACGCGGATTTTCTGTTGTTCTGTGAAAAATTCATTACTTAGTCGAAGATTTTTTTAATTAAATTAAATTAAATAAAAAATTAACTTAATTTTTTTAATTAAACTAAATTAAATAAAAAATTAACTTTATTTTTTAATTAATCGTAATTTTTAAAAAAGAAAAAATCGTAAAATTGCAATTTTCATAAGAAATAATTATTCGATTGCGCTCAAATTTAACACGAATATATTAATTCATGAAATAAAGGTTCTGTAAAAAAATCATTACAATAGGATAAAGCATGTAGGTGTTATAAGTCAAAGAATTGTTTTAAAAAAGAAAAAACCCGTAAAATTACGATTTTCATGAGAAATAATTTTTTCGATTATGCTCAAATTTCACACGAATATCTTAATTCATAAAATTAAGGTTCTGTGAAAAAATCATTACAATCGGATAAAGCATGTAGGTGTTATAAGTCGAAGAAATGTTTTAAAAATCGAAAAAAAACGTAAAATTGCGTTTTTTATGAGAAAAAATTTCCCGATTGCGCTCAAAAACGTGGCAGTTCTAAGTTCAGAGATTTCGAAGGTCTCCATAAAATTTCATCGCAATCGGAGTATCGGTTTAGCCGGAATCGTGTTAACAAAAAATACAAAAAATACAAAAAAAAAACATTCCGGATTTTTTTCTCCAGTGTAGTGAAATGGAATCTTCGCTACGCTCATCCAATTATAAAACATTTAGTCTGACGATTATATTAAATTGACTTAATCCTGTTATACTACCTGTGTCTTCTAGTCAAAACAATGCAGAAAGGATATTCAGATAAGTTGAAACAATACTTCGAAATTCGAGAAGATAACTATTTTGGTCCGGTGACACTTTCAACAACTTTCTATTGTATTTAAATGATAAATAAGAACTTTTGGTGGGGGTGCCGGGTAGAATGGGAACATCGATTACTAAAACAAGTTTTTTTAAATATACTAAAAACTCAAGGTTGCACATTGGACTAATACCGTAGCTTTACGGTAATGGTAATGTTGGGAATATGGTCTAACGATATGACGGGTCTATGATTGATAACGTTAGAATATCGTGATCACTGGTCAACGAAACCCAGTTGTAATATTATAATATGTTAGTCGACTACTACTACTTGCTTAGGACAACCATATTTAGGTTATCGGCGCACGCTCTCAAGCCATGAGCTAAGAATTTTTCAAACATCCGTCTTTACATTAAAACTAACAAAATCCACGCTTTTTGATTGTTACAAAAATTTCGGGATATAAAGGCAACATGCTAAAATAGGATAGGATAGGACGCGAATGGGTGCCTGAAGGTTTGCAGTGTCAGTGGTATGCAGTGCCAGTGGCACTATTAGGGAGGGGCGGGATAAGGCCCTCAAAATGTCTTTTTTGAGCCTAAAAATAGGGAACTAACTAATAATATGTCCAAAAAAAATTCGCGTTTGGCGAAAAGGCCACCGGCGGCTGAAGCTTTGCCCCAGACCCCGCGGTTTTCCGCTCATAATTTTGGGCCGCTCACAACAGATTGCCCGGGCCGGTTTTCTACCCCAATCCGCCCCTGGTGAAGAGACTGTATCTTTGACTATGGAAGTCTTGACGCTTCTCAAAACGCGTACCGTGTTGTTCTTGTTCCATCCACAGTGTAGGCTATGAATCAAGTTATGTGGTAAGAAAGCCTTATTTAGGCCTATGCAAGTAGTTTACACTGAAAACTTATAGCCATTATGTGGGAAGAAAGCCTTATTTAGGCCTATGCAAGTAGTTTACACTGAAAACTTATAGCCAAAAAATCGTACCCGTTACAGATAAGACAAACAATAAAAACGTTGTCCCCATCGCGACTTTAACCTGCGATCCTTGACGTGGTAGCCGAGGGCGCTTACCGTTAGGCCAGCAGCGAACTCAAGGTCTTGGCGGCTTAGAGTGGTTGGTACTCATCAGTCCGTCGAATATGCACGCAGACTCAAGATGAACATAAAAGCTCCGGAATGACAATTGCGACACTTTTAACTTCTAGTTTTAACACTTTTAAAGCTGTCATACTTTTTAAATGTTATTCACAACTGTAGGCCTATACAGAATACGTACCGGTACGTTATCACTAGAGATATTCAACAATATTGATTATTCAATATGATAGGCTAGGCCTATAGATATTGCGAAAAAATCGAGCCTATTTTGGATATCGATACCCCGCTGTCATATCGGAAATATCGCAATATTGTAGCTTTATCCTCTATGTAAATGTCCCGCCGTGGTCTGCACTACACATTTCTGCAGTTCCCCCACCCCCACTTCTCCGATATGATCGGCCCGCCTGCAACTTTGTCAAAGTACCAAGTTATCACGTTGACAACGCATATACACGGCATCATTTTCGCCCAATCTTGACGCGAAGCAAAGCAAAGCCAATGTGCGCGCACCTCCCTCCAACCTCGCTCTCTATTCACATAGGGCACTGCATGGGACTTAGCTACTCCCGTCCTAGTTACAACATCGGCGACACGACTCGTTATAAATCTTTACATGCTTTGAGTTCAATCATTATTTATTATGAGTAGGGACCCTTAGAAATAGCAAATAAAAAGTTCTCATTTTGTTAAAAAAATTAAATTTCAGTATAGTAGGCCTAGGGTTGCACAATGTCAATTGACCGGTCAAATGACTGGTCAAATACTTTTGGTCAATTGACCAGTCAATTGACTTATTGATAGGCCTAACATGTGTATAGGCCTATTGCATTTAAAAATTAAAATTTATTTGAATTTTCATATTTGAATTTGAATTGTTATGTAAACAATAACATTTCTTTCTTTCTTTTTCAATTAAAAAAGTTTTAATTAGGTAATATTTTATTTTAATTATTATTTATTATGTAGTTATATTATGAATTATAATAGACAAATAGAATATAATAGCTTCTGGGTAAGCTGAAGCTGAATCGGAGAAAGGGACTGATGACAGCAACGACGATGATGATGACGATGATGATATGCCACTTAATATGCATTTAACAAGCTTTTAAATAAAAAAAAGCTTTTGTCACAACATTTAAAAAAAATATATACTAATTATTTAATAAAATAAAATTTATGATTTTTTACATTTGACCGTCAATTGACCAAATTTGAATTTGACCGGTCAAATCCCATCCCTAAGTAGGCCTAAACTCAACGTAAAGGCATCATTTCATCATAAAAATAGCACTGCAATCACTAGCCCTACCCTTCAGTGTAGGCCTTATGAACACTATTGCACATAATCAAATATTTAGGCCATATAGAGTTAACTTAATAGACGATTTTCAAAATCACCAGCGCCCTAGGGTCTATATCGCGCGGGCAAAGCATTACAGTCCAGAAAGAGCATTTAAACGTTATAGGCCTATGCTCGGGTGTGTGGCGTACTGCGTTTCCAACACAAGTCAGTGCAGACCGCCACGCGCCCAAGCATAATGGGCCATTAAATATATAACATAAATAATAAATAGCCATTATTAATGGCTTTTAGTGTGTCACAATGACCTTTTTCCGCGTACGTAATGCTTTGCAACGGAGCGCTCATGCGCAGTTAGTTCTGAAAATGGTTATTGGAATTAGTTAGGGGTGTTGGATAATAATATTTTCAACTGTCATGGTGCCAACTAGGGCTAGTACACCGTACATTAAAACAGAATTGTTGATTTCAATGCCCAATTGTCAAATTAGGCCTAATTGCATATTTTGGAGCTAAAACATGTACAGAATAAATTTGAATTTGAAAAATTGAAAAAAGTTCCCGATTTTACTCTAATTTAGCAGAAAAATGTGATTTGCCTTATTTTGCTACAATAATAGTAAAACAGTCATAGGCCTAGGCCTATTTAGACCTAGCATCATTTAGTAAAAAAAGTCATTTACAAAATTTCAGGGTCCCTAATTATGAGTAGAGGTGCGTGTATAGATAGCATTTTCAAGTACAGTATCATTTTAGGGCCTATAGCGTTTTGCAGCATCTTATTATTTGGCTAATTTCAAAATCTTGTATTCAGAACTTTTTTTTTTACAGATTTTAAATTTTAAATTTGGTCATCAAGGGAAAATTAATATCAATTGAATAAAGATGTGTACGTACATAAACAAATAATATATATAGGCTACTATGGAAAATGAAATAAAATAGGAGTTGAAAACCTTAGTTTTAAGTGAAAATATAGCGCTTTGTAGCATCTATTCACAAAACACTATTTTCACGTAGCCCCTACCTCTAATTATGAGGTATAAAAAACATGTTTCAAGTAGATTCACTTGAAAATCTCGATAACTTGACCTAACTCATATCCCATCAATATCAAACACCGAAAATAAGACTAGCATTTACGATCACATGAAAAATCAACATTTTCGTGGTCAAAATAAAAATCGATATCGATAGCCTAGGTAGACTGTTACTTTTGATATTACGATATCCGCTCAAATTTCACACGAATATATCTATTCATAAAATTAAGGTTCTGTAAAAAAATCATTAGGCCTACTATCGGATAAAGCATGTAGGCCTAAGTGTTTAAGTCGAAGAACTTTAAAAAATCTAAAAAAATAGTAAAACTGCGATTTTCATGATAAATAATTTTTCGATTACGCTCGCATTTCACGCGAATATATTAATTCATAAAATAAAGGTGCTGTGAAAAAATCATTACAATCGAATAAGGTGTTATAAGTTGGATAAGGGTGTTAAGATGGATAGATAGATAGAAGATAGATAGAAGATAGATAGAAGATTAGGTGTTATAAGTTGAAGAAATTTTTTAAGAGTCGATAAAAATCGTAAAATTGCAATTTTTATAAGAAATAAATTTTCGATTGCGCTCAAAAACGTGGCTGTTCTAAGTTCAGAGATTTAGAAATTTTATCGCAATTGGGGTATGTATTGGTTATTGGTTTAGCCGGAATCGTGTTAACAAACAGCCCCCCCCCCAAAAAAAAATTAAACGAAAAGAAAACATTCCGGATTTTTTTCTCTAGTGTAGTGAAATGGAATCTTCACTTCGCTCGCTACGCTCATCCAAAAATGATCTAATATGAAAATTAAACATCCTAATTAAAGTTACGGTGCCAAAGTTGCAACGTTTCTGAAATATGGCCGCCCGAGTCTGCCCCCAATCAACGTCAAGCAATGCAGCTTGCTGACGTGTGTGTTGTGTCCCCAGTGTTCGGCATGGTGATCACGGTGGGCCAGGCCATCGTCTACGTCATGACTGGCATGTACGGCGAGCCGAGTGAGATCGGCGCCGGCGTCTGCCTCCTCATCATCATCCAGCTGTTCGTTGCCGGCCTCATTGTGCTGCTGCTCGACGAGCTCTTGCAGAAGGGCTACGGTCTCGGCTCCGGTATCTCGCTCTTCATCGCTACCAACATCTGCGAGACCATCGTTTGGAAGGCGTTCTCTCCAGCCACAGTTAACACCGGTACGCCACCAGCAAATTATTTTAAAGAGAATGCTTTTCTCATCTAGGCCTACACATTAAAAGTTGTATTGACTTTTGTGTGCTAATTGCAAGAACCCCTTATATAAACATAGGCTAGCATTAACTGAGCGTGCATAAACTAGCTGACATTTTGGTTTTTAGGCATGAAATGTTTTGCTTCAATTTTTCTAAAATTAAAATAAAATAAATCTAAATCTAAATTTCAAAACATTTTGCCCCCCATGGAAAAATTCCAGGTGAAAATTCTCATTTTTCAATAGGTATTAGTATTCGTAGGCCTACCTAGTTTCAGGGCGCTTTAACAGCTAAGATTATTCCTAACTCATTTGCCAGTTCGATGAATTAGGTAGGCTAGGCCTATGCATGTGGCTGCTCAATTTTTCTAAGTTTTTAAATTTTTTAAAGAATTTTATGTAGTAGGCCCTAGGCCTAGGTCGTCCCTTTAAGTTTCTTTACAAAATTCACATCTAGCCAATTTTGTTTTTCTTTCTTTTTTTGTTGAATTTTCTTATGCCTTTAAATGAGTGGGCTTATTGCCCACTCATTTAAATGTTTCAATCATAGACATCCCATTTAGTAATTGTCTAGACTAGCAGTCAGCGGTCCACTTCCGGGACAATGGGAAGCCATCGTGAATGGATGAGTTTGCATGTTAATTAGATGGGAGCGATTAATCGAAAAAATATTTTTAAAGATGGCCGCCAGTTTGGCAGGTGAGCATATCAGACTTTAACACCAAATGATTACTAAATTCCCTTATGCAATAACTTTGCATTGTTTCTGTTTGTTCAATACCATGCTGCACAGCTAAAACCATATCAAACAATCCAGTAAAATACTTTATTAAATTTAAAAAAGCATAAATTAAAACGCCAAACCGCCATCTTGAATGGGTGAGATTGACGCTTCAATTTGGTACACTTGCGCCTGTGCGGAGGTATTGGAGACTGCGTATCTAGCCTACTATAGGTGTTAAGAGATCTATGGTTTCAATAGTAAACAGTTCCACCGCCTTCTAAATAAGTTAATAGTTGTGGGTTATATATACATGATTTTGAAGAGTGTGAACATAGAGTTGTTCTTCTTCTTGCAGGTCGGGCACTGAGTTCGAGGGCGCCGTCATCGCTCTGTTCCACCTGTTGGCCACGCGACAAGACAGGTGCGCGCGCTCCGAGAAGCGTTCTACCGTCAGAACCTGCCCAACCTGATGAACCTGCTCGCCACCGTGCTCGTCTTCGGCATAGTCATCTACTTCCAGGTGAGTGGTCATATACGTACTTCCACAAGACAAGGTGCGCGCGCTCCGCGCAGCGTTCTCCCGTCAGTACCTGCCCAACCTGATGAACCTGCTCGCCTGCAACATGTTAACTGTTGAAATTGTGTGTTGCCGTTTTATTTGAAACATCGTGTCCCGAGCTAAGTGTGTTCGTGTCCCGAGCTACAACGTGTTTGTATTCTAGGGCTTCCGAGTGGACCTCCCGATCAAGTCCGCAAGATACCGTGGCCAGTACAGCAGCTACCCTATCAAGCTCTTCTACACGTCTAACATACCCATCATCCTGCAGTCTGCGCTCGTATCCAACTTGTACGTCATATCTCAGGTGAGTCACGACCTTGGGGAGCAGATTGTACGACCTACTAAATCTCTCTTTTTTTTTTTTTTTTTTTTTTTTTTAAATCTCATTGTCCATTGTCGTTCATCATCGTTCATTGTTCATTATCAGGGTAAGCTTCCAGGTTGTTGCAACCAAAGTTCCACCACGTCTGTCTATCCTCACACAATTCTATCTCTTCCCCATCCTCCCAGCTCTCTCCTCTTGTTCATGCTCTTGGGCATCCTCTCTTTTAAAAAAAGTAGCAAATCTACTTTAAAATGTAGCGTCCCCAAGACTGAATTTAACATAAATAATTGCCGTATTTATCCGAATATAAGACCACCCCATATTTTCAGGAAGTTAAAACTGGAGAAATATTCTTGAATTTAAGACGACCCCCATTGAAGTTATAAGTTAAAGGCATTAAGTAAGAATATTTATTAGGTGTGTGCGAGTCCTAATTTTTTAATTCGAGTCGAGTCCGAGTCTTAAGTAGGCGTACACAGTACCTTCCGCAAATGTTGATACAAACATTATGTTGACATATTTTTATTATTTGTGCCAAAAAAGGTCAAAACTTCCAAGAAGAATACAAATTAGTATCAAAAAGACTGAGGTTACTATTATGACTAATCAGAGTTGGTAAGGTAGTGCCAAAAATAGATAACGATTTTTACGTTTTTACACTCGCCCGCGGGGCCGCGACCCGGCACCTCCACCAAAATCGTAAAAAAAATTTTTTTTTTTTTTTGGAGACTCGATTTCAAATCCCAAATAGGCCTACTTGAGTTCGAGTCGAATCCCAAATACCCGACCGACTCGAAATTTCGAGTACTCGCACACCCCTAATTTTTATTGACGTTAACTATGCACGATTCATGACCATCACTTTAAAATTAAATTTAAAAAAATTGGAATCGATCATTGTGACCTAAGAATTGATTTAGAATAGACTCCCCCCCCAAAAAAAATTATGCAGGCCTACGCGCCGTTATTCCCGCGGAGCCCGTGATGAAGTCGCCCGCCCGCGCTCTACTATGCGCCTCGAAAACATCGCCTGCCAGATTAAAAAAACATCGTACTCGCTCTGATTTTCTTGATATGCAAATTTAAGACGACCCCCAATCTTTTAACTATCACTAGGAAAACGCTTAAGTCCCGCCGCGTTGATGGATGAGCTTTTTGTAAGTTTTGAGTTTGTTCGGGACCACTTTTCCCTTTGCAATTGCTTTTTGGATGCATTGTAGGTGATTGTTGTCAAAATTCTATTGTAACTTTTTAATTGTTATTATAAACCTAAAAAAACTCATATTAAAACTTTCATTCCATGGATTCTGGCTAACGTCACCAAACTACCTTAATGTCCATGTAAAATATGAACGTTGTAGCCCCACCCGTTTGGTCAGAATCGGCCCAGATGTCACGAAAATATCGCACACAAAATTGAAAATATCGTAAAAGTACAATATTCACGAGAAATATTTCTTTGGTTGTACCCAAAAACGTGGCAGGTCTAAGTTCAGAGATTTCGAAGGTCCCCTGCAATTTCATCAAGATCGCATATGCAAACAGACAGGAAAAAAACAAAAAACATTGGAGTTAGTTTTTTGAGGGATCAGTGAAATTGAAGTCTTTGCTTCGCTCATCCAAAATATGGAACTAAATATTGTCTTATCTATGGTAAATACAGTAATATTGAGCCCCCTTTTGAAAAACTCTTCCAGCTAAATTATTCTTTCACTAGAAGTAAAATAGTACCTAGATATTCTTTATTTCAAAAGAAACTTTAGTAGAACAGGTAAATTATATTTATAAATTAATTGAACTTAACACTGTTCTTAGGTGAGAAAATTAAAAACTTATTTTCTCACCTAAGAACAGTGTTAAGTTCAATTAATTTATAAATAGTATATTCTTTATTTTGTAAGAAGAACTTGACCATAAATTTATTACTTACCATTTAAAAACTTATTTAGGTAACAGATAAAATATCCCATTTATATTGGTCAAATTTTACAATTGAAGGGCATCAATGCAAGAATGCCGTTACCCCCTTCTTGCATATAACCACATTATCAGGTTCGTCAACCTAGTAGTTGTAAGCTATGTAGGGGTGGGCAAACCCAGGATTTTTTTATTCGAACCGTTAAAATCGAACTTCAAACTCGAACCAATTTTTAGTACGGTAGGCCTACCGCAGTAAAATAGTAGGCCTACTTTCCACAATAGATATTTATAGTGTTTAAAAAGTTTATGAAATTATTTATCATGAAATGTTTCAACATAAAAAGTGTTAAGGTTTGTTTATTTGTCCGTCCCAGTTAAAAAACACGAACTTCAAACTTTACAAAAATTTCGGACTGTATCAAACTCGAACCCAACTTAAAGGTATATCAATCCGTCATAATAGGTAAAATAGTGATAAGTCTGGACCGGCACCTCCACCAAGAAAGTATGTACCTTCTGGACTGGCACCTCCACCATCCTTTTTTTGTTTTTAAATTTGTACCTGTGAATGAGAACCATTTTTGACTTGTTCAAATAATATGTGACCGCACACCACTACAAATTAGTAAAAAAAAAAAAACAAATTTTTTTTGAACTCGAACCCAAAATTTCGTACGTTCGCCCCCCCCTAAAGCTATGCAAACTTTAGTTCTCGTACTTTTTTTGTTTGGCATCGGGAGTTCCTATTGTGCGCTGTGGGTCACTCTTTAGCATGCGTTGTCGTTGATTTCCCGCGCCGTAGCTCAAAACCAGAATATTGCAATTACCCCCTCCTGCATGACCCCCTCAATTGTCATATCATCATAGTGTGGCTCATTGGTCTTGTGGTTAGCGTATCTGCTTCCAATGCAGACGGTCCAGGGTTCGATTCCCGTCAAAGTCAGAAGTTTTTTAACTTCTGATTTGGACTTGAGTCTGTTAGTTCATGTCTTACGAGTTTGTAAACGGTGACTTTGGAGCCGTCCTAGCAACGAGGCACATAATAAATTTAAAGTTGTTCTGAATCGACCTTGTTGATTCTGGCGTTGATCCACGTGTGTTTGCACTGTCAATATCACTGATTGCTATATTTCCTATTAAAAATATTGTTCTTTGGTTGGTTATCGCTCACTCGTCGAATTGCGTCGGGGCCTACATGGTTGGCTTGGTCGCTTTGATTTACTGTCCCCCACTGAAAATTAGTTATATAACTGAGTGGGTAGACTCTTAATACAATTAATTTATTTAATTGACTAGATTATCGGACTTTGAGCTAGCACATTGCCAACACAATATTATTGTTTTTGTCTCTTTTTTTGCCCCCATCTGGTTCTGGGTAGAATATGGCCCAGAGCATGGCTCCGCTAGGTATTGTGAAAGGCATGGAGAGACCAAATCCACCTTGCATACATCGTCTCCAAAACTAGAGGCGAGCTCTGGCCGGTGTCGTCGGGGGCCTCTCCCCATTCCCTTGACAACCTTCCCGACGACGACCGTGATAACACTAACAATGAGAAAGACGATGACGACCACGCCGTGAGAACTTATCATTTCCCCCCTATCCGTGGCTGGTTCTGACTAGCATGGGCCCTTCCTCCCTATAACCCTAAGGCTAGAGTGGTGCATTATGACCTAATGGATGACTTGCAAACAATCCAAATAAACTACACTATAACAAATTTGTCTCCCTTTGTTTACATTTGTTTTCATAAAAAATTTAAATTAAAATTAGTAAGATAGGTTAGATTCAGGGTGTTTCTGATTTAAATCTAATGATTTATTTAATAAAAATTAGGGGCTGTGCGAATAGTGATTTTTCAGTTCGAATCGAATATCGAATATTCAAATGCAAAAAGTTCGAATATCGAATAACGAATATTTTTTCTTTCGAATAGTTTCGAATAATGATTAAAATAACAGCATTTTTTTATTAAGTTGAGTTTTATTAATTAGTGTTTGATATTTACACGAGATCAACGTCAAGATTTGTATGTAGGCCTACCTTAGGCTTGCTATCTTTAAAAGAGAAAACATATCCACGTGTCTTTTCAAGTGACTGACGAGGGGTGATGTTGCAGCAAAATAAAAAAGCACCTAAGATGAATATAGGGGCTTATATTTTGAGCCTAGGCCTAGGTCCTACTGAAAATCAAGACAAGTGTGACTTAATAACATGCCTAGGCCTAGATCCTTGCCTAGCCTAGGCCTAAACCTAGGGTTTAGCCTTTAATTCCTTTGGCTTAGGCCTAGGCCTACCACAAAACAAAGACAAGTCTGACTTGATAACATGCCCTAGGTACCTAGGCCTTAGACTGGTCCTAATCACAAAGATAAGTGATAGGCCTAGCCTAGGCCTAGGCCAGGGTGCTGAAAGAGCAATGCTAAATCGTGTGGCAGTGTTCCTTCATTTGTTTCGAGTTTCAGTAGTTCAAAGTCCGAGCATCAGAGTGTTATCGTCGCTTTTTTGCGCGACTAATCGATTATTGGCCGATATAGCAGTTGTTTACTTCAAAATATTGATAAAACAAAAGTCTTAGAAACGCACGTGAAAGTCACATGGCAATTAAGTAGGCCTACAATATTCGAAGGCAATAATTTCGAGGCATAATAAAATGTTTCAATGTACTGACCAATCAATATAGAAAGTGATTATCATTGACCATCAAAGGTGAGAAAGGGCCCAGGACGAGTATTGCTAGGCTATGCCCTTATTAGTTTTAAATTAATTCTACGGAATAGCCCGTAGGCAGTTTCTTGCTAATGGCTGTATGAATCGGCCAGCTGTAACACATTAACATCCAAGAAGATGAGATGACATGAAGAGTGAAGACTTCCATGCCATTATGAAGACCAATATGACCAAGGCTGGCCTTTCCGTATCTTGTTTACTGGCATTCAGGCTCCAGCCCTCTCAACCCGCGCCAACGCATCGTGACCTTGACTAGACTCGTGACAAGATATAAACCAGACGCAAGGAACAGTGAGTGTTATCTTAATGGCCTGCAATCACCACGCATGGGGCCTGTTACTGGACAAGTGGACTTATCTTTTTTCCCAGGCTGCGAGAGCTAAGGGCTAAGCGCGGGCGATAGTGAGACTTCCTACATGCCCAGACGGGCATGTGGAAAATAATCTACGTGCCCAACCACTTTTGTTACATGCCCCGGTCATCTCGGGCATGGTATTTTTTGAGCCCTGTACACCATTATGATGATCAAGATGATGCCATGAGGACTACATCTGTGACATCCAAGAAGTCAACCCGCCACCAGCTACCATGAAGACAGATGGCGTAACGGGTACAATAATACCACATTGGACAAGAGACATGTCTGATCATTGTCAGGTTTTATGAATTTCTTACATCACTATCTATCATCACTAACCCAGTTTCTGAATTGAGATGTCACATTTTAGGCGTAAGGCTAATGTAAACATGCGCTTTCTCATTATCTTTTGTGCTTATTGACGGCGTTTTTCTTCTGAATTATAATGTCCTTTGTTCATGCCGCCGACTTGTGGTAGTGTGCTGAGTATGCCCCCACCCACCCCCACCCCTCCTGCCTAACTGCTCATGCGATCTTCCAGAGATTATACCACGTAAATAATAACAGTCACAACATCACTTATGTTTACAATCTGCTAGCAGTCAAAACTTAAAAGCTATCACCCATGGTGATAATTGCCTTTCCTTATCATGTTTACTCTCATCGGGCTCTAGCCCCCGCCCCCCTCCCACGCCCCACGCCAACGCATTGTGACCTTGACTTGACTGTGACAAGATATAAAACATGCAACGAACCGTGAGTGTTATCTCGGCTCGCTGCTGTTCCTCTTTCGTGATTATGAAATACTACTACTTTATCAGCACGTCATTGTTTATAGAACAGCATTGGGTCATCAAATTCCAAATCGCAACCTTCTCGTGGTTTGGCCCGTGATTAGGGGAGTTTTTCTCCCTGAAACTAATGGCGAGCTCTGGGTCGTCGTCGGGGACTTTCCCCTTCCCTTTGACTACCCTCCCGACGGCGACGACAATGACAACACGGACGGATGATGACACAGACGGAGACGACCACGACGTGGGGGAACCCCTGCCCTCCCCATACGCTTGTGGCTGCAGGTCTGTCCACCCCTTACGTCCCTCCCTTCGTCACGATTAGCCAAGTTGCATAAATATGAGACGTAAAGCAATATCCAATCAATCAATCAGAACAGCATTACGTTACGTCCGAGATATTAGTCCATTAGACACCACACACGATTTTTTGTGTTACTACCCGGGTAACCCGCGGGTAAAGTGGACGGGTACCCGGGTCGTAAAAAAAGTCGGGTTTCGTCATCCCTAATTTCACTACCCACCCGGGTACATTGATTTCCGCGTATATCAAAATCCCTTCACAATCATGTTTGTATTTCCATCATGTTATGTTAATCATGTTGTAATTTATACCATGTTCTTTGAATATATTATTATTTATTTTATAACTAATAACTATGAAAAATTGATTGTATACAAATTGTCTTGTATTTAAATAAATAATACATTTTTATTGTTAATCATGTGTTCTATTTTTGTAGTTACATTGTTTAGTAAATTTAGTTTTTATTTTTCAGAATAATAAGTAGAAATAGTTGGGAACTGCATTACCACATAACCTCAATTCGTTAAAAGTCCGAGCAAGGCGCACCGCCACTAGTCTCAAACAGTTCTTCATGTCGCCTGCAGAGAGTAGCACATCTACGGGTGGAGGTATAGTAGTATCTATGGCCTAGGCTCACTAATTTCAGTGAAACCGAGGCCTAGCCTAGCTGCTAGTCTAGGCTAGGCCTAGGGCTTTCTAAACCTAAAGCCTAGGGCTAGGCCTAGGCCTAGAATCAATCAACAGAACATATTTTATACCGGGGCTAGGCCTAGGCCCAAGGTAGGCCTAGTAGGCCTAGGCCTATGTCAAAAGATCAACAAGTCCCAAATGGGGTTTGAACTTGAAGGCAAATGCCTTGCAAGCGCGTCATCTTCCACAACTTAATACAGCACAAGAACACCAAAATAATTAATTTAATCATTAAAAAATCGCAAAGACAACGAACACTCGTCAAAACAATCACAATGAAGCAGTTCAAAGACAGGTTATGAAGATTATGATGCCATTTTTGTTGCAATCACGAAATTTTTCTCTAGTCGACACTAGCGTGATCTATTGGCGAAAACGTAAACTTCTTGTACTTGTACAAAAGTCGAGCTCTGGCGGCTAAAATTCAAACTCCTTGCACTTTTAGCGGTCTTTTTAACAGTTACCGCGAGACTCGCAATGAAGCCAAAATAGTTCGAATTTCGAATAGTTACTATTCGAATTTCGAATCGAATATTGGAAAAAAATTATTCGCGAATATTATTCGAAAGTCGAATATTCGCACAGCCCTAATAAAAATCAATAATCATTGATTTAAATCAAATGCACTTTTTCTTCATTTTGAGCAACAAACACTTTTTAAACTGATCTAAGCAAAGTTTTCCTTAAAACTTAAAATAATTTTTGAATGATATTTTCTGAAACGATTGTGAAAGTATTTGATCCGCTCGCCAACTTGACAAGTTTTGAAACATTGATATTGTTGATTTAGGCCTTAGCTGAAGGGCTGGTCTTGATCATCAACATGATGATTAGTTAGGCATTTTCAAATGTAGGACCTACCGTATTTCTATTTATCCGAATTTAAGACAATATTTATTATAGGGATGACATCGGGTACTCGGGTACCCGACTCCTACCCGACTCCTATCGGAGTCGACTCCATTTTCAAAGAGTCGACCCAAAAAAAAAAAAAAAAATTTTTTTTTTTTTAAAATTTTTTTAATGAAAAATTGAATGAGATTGCACTTGTTGTCTCGTTAGTCGTTATCTTATCTCAAAACGTAAACATAAAAAATCAGCGAGAGTCTTGGCCGGGCCAAGAGACAAGCAAGCTAGCGGGTGGAGTTAGTTATTGGGATTTTAGGCCACAAAACAGTAAAGTTAACAGTGCCCATCGAGGGTGGGGGGGGGGGACGGCCGGACAGCGTTGTGCAACTAGAGTAGTGGGCTAAAAATAACTTGCAAAAAAAATTTCAATTTTTTTTTTTTTTTTTTTTTTTTTTTATGCGGATCGGGGAGTCGACTCCTACCCGGTTCCAAAGGCTCCGGAGTCGACTCCAATATTTACTACCCGATGTCATCACTAATTTATTTCCATTTTGATAGTAGTTCAAAAATGGGAGGTCGTTTTAAATTCGCATATCAAGAAAATCAGAGCGAGAAATCTGGCGGGCGATGTTTTATAGGCATGTAGTACAGCGGGGCGGGCGATGTTTTCGAGGCGCGGAGTACAGCAGAGAAGTACGTCTCTGCGCAGGTCTTGAGTTCCGTGCGACGCGACAGTCCGACCTACACGGAGAGCTGTAGAGATAGCACTTTCCCGCTTCACTGTCTCACTATACGCCTACTGCGCTGAGCGCCTTCGCCTTGGACTAGCAAGCCAGCTGGCTCGTGAGCGAGGCCGGCCCGCTCGGCTTGGTCGATGCATTTGGGCGGGAATTCGCGGTTAAAACCTAACCAGGTAGCAGCACGGTCGTATGCCAACATGGCCGTCCGAAGGCAGATAAAAACACGGGCTGCATAGGGAGCAAGTGTGTTTTTCATGCTTTTTAAAGCATAATATTTCATTGTAAGCGTCAATTCTAGAAGTATTTCCCCTTTCCAGTAGTCGGGTACGATTGAATAGGACAATCACTATATTTTGTAACCCTCAGCTGCAAAATGACTAGCAAAATAAGGAATTTTATCTCGTAATTTGGAGACGTGTATTTTCAGTAATTTTAACTTGATGGCAAATGGCAATACCGCGAATTTCTTATGATCATTGGCCTTTACTGAGGCCTATATGGTATGGAATATAATATTAAATCACAAATAATTTATTCTCCCCCCCCCCCCCCGCCCCCGCCCCCGCCCCCCGAAAGTAATTTTTTGCGGGTTCCTCGCGAATAAATTATCAAACTCGATTTGTTATTAAATTTGTGTTTCGTCCCGCCATTGAAATCTCTTAAAACATTGTTTCATTTTAATTAAGTCTACGCATAATTATTTGCTGTTCACGGCAGCAGTTGGTACAAATCTCTTGGCATATAAGAATATAAAAAAATCTAGGTAGCATAGTTTACATTCAATGCAGTGCACAAATTTAAAAACTATAATCATGGACATATATTATTAATAATAAAAAATAATTACAAAAATTCCATATTATATCTATACCAATTAGGGTATCAATTAATGAGACTTGCATAATATATACTATGGTTCACAGTATCTTTGGGTTTAGAATGTTGAAACCTAAGACGGTACATAGCTCTTATCCCGCTTTGGCCCTATACCGCCTACAGCACATCATTGTAATAAATTAATTACCGTTATAGTTTATCGTTTATCGGTTGGTGGTATCCATGAAACTGATGAAAGTTGTGAAAAATGTGTCTCAAGGAATAGCAATGGAACTGCCATCTAACCCACAGTATTGCACGGAATAATATACACATTCAGACTTTTTGTTTCATTACGCATCACACAAATGTGTATTACTAATTTTATGACCTTTCTTGCTTGCTAAATAATAAGCATGATTGAGTAAATTCTTTCTGGAGTTGACCGTGACGCTACAATATTGCATTGGTTTAACATTGAATGCCGCCATGCAGCCGCCCGGTATCTGCCTTGGAGCAGTTCTCCACTTGACCGCCAGATGTCAGTCACTTTGCTTTTAAACGCGAATAGAGCGCGTAATATTTTACGTAAATGTTCCGTTTTTCTTTCTGTTTTTTCAAGATTCGTTGCAGCTGAGTAATAACTAATAACTAATGCAATTTTGATCAGGGGGCTTACAAATTCATCGTTTGAGGGGGGAAATCGTTTTTTTTGTCGCTTTTAAAAGACGTTTAGGTGGGAAAATGTTAACATTGGTTTAAATGGGAAGGAAGGGACTTTGTGAAATCGTCGTTGGGGACAGGAAATCGTTGGAGCCGTGATCGTTGAACCGAAGTTCCACTTATTATGTTTTTTATCAATAAATAAATTAAATATTCTTAATTTTAGTGTGTTGTTTTTCCCGTTTTAACTTCCTGAAATGGAGGGTCGTCTAAATTCGAGAATATGATTTTTCCACTTTTAACTTCCTGAAAATAGGGGATTGTCTTCTATTCGGGTAAATACGGTAGATAGTATACCGTTATATCATAGTTACAATATTTACCAGTACATCAGATGGTTGTATGGATCAAGGAAAGTGAACTAACGTATGAATACGTCTCTCTCTCAGATGCTGGCTGTGAAGTTCACGGGCAACTTCTTCGTGAGCCTGCTGGGCGTGTGGGCGGACGTGGGCGGGGGCGGGCCGGCACGCTCGTACCCTATAGGCGGGCTGTGCTACTACCTCAGTCCCCCGGAGAACGTGGGGCACATCCTCACGGACCCGGTCCACGCCGTGCTCTACATCATCTTCATGCTCGGATCCTGCGCCTTCTTCTCAAAGACCTGGATCGACGTCTCTGGCTCCTCTGCCAAGGACGTGAGTACCAGTTTACAAGCTACACATTCTTATAGCTTGAAATAATAAATAAGTTTTTTTCTTTTTCTTTTTTGATGTTTGTTTTGTTTTTTTTGTTTTTTTACTTACCCTGTTTTTTAAGGATGTGTAAACCCACTATTTTTACCCTGAACTTGACGTTTCCCAGTTAAAAAAACCAACTTCGAACTGTATCAAACTCGAACCCAACTTATCAAACCGTCATAATAGGTAAAATAGTGATAAGTCTGGACCAGCACCTCCACCAAGAAAGTATGTAACTTCTGGACCGGCACCTCCACCATCCATTTTTGTGTTTTTAAATTTGTACCTGTAAACTGAAAACCATTTTTTGACTTGTCAAATAATATGTCACCACCACAAATAAGTATAAAAAAACTTTATAAACTTTTTTTTTGAACTCGAACCGAACTTAAAAAGTTTGAGTTTGAATTTTGAACGTTCGTACATCCCTACTGTTTTTATATTTGATTCATTGATAAATTGCATTTAATATCCTTTTTGAATTTGTTACCAAAATTGTTGTGTTTTAATTTTAATGCATTGTTGTTGTAATATTGCTATTTCAAATATTAGTTTATTTTTGTGTCTGCATCTATGTAATTAGATTTATTAAGTTTTCCTCCTTTGTAAACCAGTTTTTTTTAACTGAATAGGATAGACGTTAAATAAATAAACAGGTTAACCCTTTATAGATTGGAGAAGGGTTGACAGGTTGGGAAAGCAAAGAGAACATAAATCCCAGCCTGAAGGGCTGGGGGCGACAAAACTTTTCAGCTGCAGTTGTCATCAGCAAGGTGAAAAGTTTTGTCGCCCCCAGCCCTTCAGGCTGAGATTTATGTTCTCTTTGCTTTCCCAACCTGTCAACCCATCTCCAATCTAACTAGCCGATAGGCATTTTTCACACTAGAATTAATTTTAAAAAAGTAGGCCTACAGGTAGGGGAAGTAGGGGATACTTGAGACACAGGGATACATGAGACGTTTGCTATAAAAGCTGAGAAAACAGCATTTTTTAAATGTTGGTAAACCTGCTTAAATGCACTACTGTAGAAAATTGCTGCCCTTGGGTTGAATTTGGAAGGAAGATATTAACAAAACTGTGTTTTGGAGCTACAAAAGTAAGTATTTTCACTTTTTGCAGATTTCAAACTATATTTGGTATTTAGGGTTTTTGTAAAAATTACTTTGTGTAAATAAGTTAAGCATGTCAAAGGCTTCATTTTGCAGTCAACATTCCAAGGTACAACTTGTTAGGTTATGATGATGCATCCACATTTTTGGGAAATTGTGTAGTGGGGATACTTGAGACAAATTTTTTGGGGATACTTGAGACATGACTTTATTGTTTAAGTTGAGGTATTTTACCACAGTTAAACTCAATATAACATTTATTTAGTATTTCTTGGCCTAGGGTTATGCCTAGGCTAGGCCTAGGGCTATGTTTATGGCTATGCTATTATATTAAACGCAACAAAAAAATTCAAATTGAAAGTGATTCATCTAGCATTGACGACGTTCAGCCGCTTTCGGATTCTGAGAATGAAGATATGACTCTCCAGGAAGATTGTGACTTAAAAATGCTTTCCATAGGCAACTGGGTAATTGTAGGGCTAGCAATCCCAACTGTTAACGGCAAGATCCGGTGGTATGTCGGTGTCTTACAGACGAAAGTGGGACACTTGTGGGAGTTCCGTAGCTGTCGCATTAAAAAAGGGAAACATTTCAAATGGCCTGAAGAAGAAGACATTAGCATCATTGATGCTGTGCAAGTATCCTCAAGGCACCTTCAAATTGGTTTATCGGCAGCCGTCTAACCGTTTTTTTTTTTACCGACAATTTCAGTGGTTATAGCATCGAATAAAAAATCAAAATGTGTTGAAATGTTTCTACGATAAACATAATATGTTGCCTAACCAATGTCTCATACCCTATTATGCTATTTTGGAATAATAAATAAAGCTATATCACATAAACATAGATCTAGTACTCTGTCTCAAGTATCCCTAGCTTGGGGATACATGAGACACAATGCACCAATGGATTTAATTATTTCCCAAGGTTACTGTATGCAACCATTTGCCTTGTTATGAAGAAATATATTAGCTCTAACATAATAAGCTACAAGTGATAAAAATATGGATCAAAAATATTCACCCATCTAGTTGCTATGAACGAATAAAAAAAAAGTGTCTCAAGTATCCCCTGCCTCCCCTACTTAAATTTAACATTATTATAAAATTAACTTGAATGGTTTCGGCATATGAAACAAAGGACTAAAGGAAGGATGACAAAGAGAATGTATGAAAGAAGGATTGAAGAAGGCAAAGGATGAGATGGAAGGAGATCAAAGCAGGAGACATGGTGAGGAGAGAGTGGGAGGATGTGGAAGAGATGTACGATTGTGGGAGGATAGAAAGAAGTGGACAAATGTTGTTGCCAAACTCAAGCTGACCCCACTTTTAGCAGGGGGTAGCGTTTTCGTAATCCCCTTTTCAAAGTGCCATCTTGGCAGTCAAACGTGAAATTAAGTGACCTTGACTGGAATTGTCATATTTGTAGTAGCCTACACTTTTAAATCTGCCCAGTTAATATGTTGTAAATTGTATAATCAGCTCGGCTCGGAGTGTTTTATATCTATCGCGGTGATGATAACCTTTGATTACGAGGTCACTGGTACTCGGATATTCATTACGTTACATCACACGTCGGTGTTAACTAGTGACTTAAATAATTTCAAGGTCAGTGTTAAATCTCATGTTTATGATCTTGTTTACTTGGCCATCTTCAATGGAAAGTACAAAGTAGACATTTTTACCATTTCTGTCTGTTTGATGATAATAATGAAATTATTGATTCATAGCAGCTGTCATAAAAGTTTGCCCCGACTGGGGTTTGAACCCAGAACCTTTGGCTTAACGTGCCTGCCATAGCTCTACCAATTGAGCCACCGGGACAGCAGAACAAACTTCTACTAAACTGCTAGTTGTTGTGACTGTTGACTTCCATGACATAAATCCAACAGAAGACTCCAATGTAGCTGTCAAATCTGAAAGATCTTTCTTTTTTTTCTTCTTTTACGACAGCTGCTATGAATCAATAACTTTGTCCTTAAAGCGGGCTTATGCTTAAAAACCTTATATTCAATAATGGAATTCATATTAAAATAATAACCCCTTACATGTTCACTATGCTAAATGGCGTCCGTACTGTATGATGTTAATGTACGCACCGCAACACGCTTCATTTTGTGTGTCTGTGTTTGTCGTATGTGTATAGGTACGTGATTGTCGTCAGCAGTATTCACTTAAGTTAGCAAAAGAGAGGTCTTGTTCTAGCAATTTTTGTTCTGTTAAGACTAGTGATGACATCGAGTCCAAAAAGTCCGAACCAGTTCCTCCGCCCCGGAACCGGTTAAAAAAAAAAAAAAAATTGATTAAAAAATACAAAATAAAAATTAGGTTATAATTTACAATCAGCAGGTAAAAAAGTGCCCCGAAAAAGCATTCTTCAAAGTTCAAACAATGCGCGCGTCCTTGAATACCCATAGCCTATTGTGCGATCTGGAGTGCGATGGGCCTAGCATAGCTGAATAACTTCACAATCTGTGAGAAAAGAAGGTGCTGTTACGTAGTTACGTACAAAAAAGAAATTTTTTAATTTTAACTATCAATTATTTATTACCTACTTATTTTTAAAATCACTTTGTAAAAATTTTTTTTATTTTTTTTGAACCGGTTTGAAAAGTTTGAACCGGTTTCCGGGTACCCGATGTCATCACTAGTTAAGACTGTTATGTTAAATTATTGATTTTTCGAGGCTACCCTAAGGCAAATAGCAGCTGGTTGCTTCATCTGTGTATAGAAGCTTCGTGCAAGGGTTGTTTATCTGTCAAAAACATCTTGGTTATTTTATTGGATGAGCGTAGCGAGCGAAGCGAAGATTCCATTTCACTACACTGGAGAAAAAAATCCGGAATGTTTTTTTTTTTTTTTTTTTTTTTTTGTGTCTGTGAACACGATTCCGGCTAAACCAATACTCCAATTGCGATGAAATTTTATGGAGGTCTATGAAATCTCTGAACGAAGAACTGCACGGAGGGAAAAATCGATCAAAAAATTATTTCTCATGAAAATCGCAATTTTACGATTTTTTTCGATTTTTTAAAACATTCTTCGACTTGTAACACCTACATGCTTTATCCCATTGTAATGATTTTTTCACAGAACCTTAATTTTATGAAATAATATATTCGTGTGAAACTTAAGCGCAATCGAAAAATCATTTCTCATGATAATCGCAATTTTACGTTTTTTTTCAATTTTTAACATTTCTTCGACGAATAAAACCTACATGCCTTATCCGATTGTAATGATTTTTTCACAGAACTTTAATTTTATGAATTAATATATTCGTGTGAAATTTGAGCGTAATCGAAAAATTATCTATTAAAAAAATCGCCATTTTTCGCTTTTTTCGTTTAAAAAAAAATACGCTCATCCATCAACGCGGCGGGACTTAAGCGTTTTCCTAGTTTTAGATACAGATGATTTGGAGGGTAGGGATGGTACATGTAAACGTGTACACATTTCAATTATCCTTGATCAGTAAATGATTTTTATTTTATGCTGTTTTTATCCTGTGTGCGACCAGCCAAACTGTGTTTTCTCATGAACCAATTTACAGTTGTTGTGTGCAAGTAGTCTCCAATTTCAACACCTTTCCCGTCTTCACATCGGCAGCTTTGAGTTATCGCAAACTCGTAGGCCTACAGTAAAACGTCATTACAACCGGGCTTATTTTCTTAGTGTTTCTGCGCTCTGATTACGAAATTCTGCGCATAAGCATTTGTTTTGTCTCTAGTGGAACCGATATCGTATAGTTCGCTCAAGGTCAAGCCTTGTTTGCCGCTATCTTTATGCCCCCCCCTCCCCCCAATTCGTGCCAGATTATGTTTCATTCAACAATCTCACACTCATTAGGCCTTTATGTTGTCACGTAATAATAAATATCAGACACTAGAATAGGCTAACGCTGTAAATGAACTAGAAAAAATAGTTAAAACTATCAAAACATCGCCTGACATTATTGTTAACTCAACTGCCACAATCACAGCTACCGCCACGCGCGGGATAGGGAGAGGTTTTATGACTCCATGTCATATTGTCTGTACTGTCATAGCTCGCGATCGGAAAACCCCGTTTTGAGGGAATTCCATCAAATCCACGATTCGGGAGAAAATTTTTGTTGTAACATCTTCGAATTAGTAATGTAAACGTGTACATGTTTTTGTGACCAGGGTGTAAACATACAGTGAAATATACACTTTCTGACATCTCTATTGGAAGGTGAACTGAGTGATTTAATTAATTACAGTATGAGTCTGATGAATGATGATGTGTAAAAACTAGGAAAACGCTTAAGTCCCGCCGCGTTGTTGGATGAGCGTAATTGGTGCATTGAGCTGCCATGTGTTATGCGAATTTTCTGTTGTTCTGTGGTAAAATCATTGTTAAATTGAAATTTTTTAAATTAAATTAAATAAAATAAAAAAGAAACTTTATTTTTTTAATTTTTTTTTATTAATCGTAATTGTTTTTAAAAAAAATGTAAATTGAAATTTTTATTAGAAATAATTTCTCGATTGCGCTCAAATTTAACAGTAATATATTAATTCATAAAATTAAGTTTCTGCGAAAAAATCATTTCAATCGGATAAAGCATGTAGGTGTTATAAGTCAAAGAATTGTTAAAAAAAAGAAAAACCCGTAAAATTTTGATTTTTATGATAAATATTTTTTCAATTGCGCTCAAATTTCACAAGAATATCTTAATTCATAAAATAAAGGTTCTGTGCAAAAATTATTAAAATCGGATACAGCGTGTAGGTGTTATAAGCCGAAGAATTTTTTTAATAATCGAAAAAAATCGTAAAATTGCTATTTTCATGAGAAAATTTTTTCCGATTGCGCTCAAAACGTGGCAGTTCTAAGTTCAGAGATTTCGAATGCCTCCATAAAATTTCATCGTAATCGGAGTATCGGTTTAGCCGTTATCGTGTGGACAAACAGACAAAAATACAAAAGAAAAAAAAAAAAAAAAAAAAAAAAAAACATTCCGGATTTTTTTCTCCAGTGTAGTAGAATGGAATCTTCGCTTCGCTCGCTACGCTCATCCAATGACAAAAGGCTTGGTTATGATAGTTTCAAAAGTACTTAAAGTGTAAATAAGTGTATTTTATTTTCCCTTAAAATTAATACACAGGGGAAGTACAACTTCTGAAATCAATAACACAGTTGAGGAACATTAATTTAATAAAATTGTGCACAATCTAGTTTTGAGTGGTATCAGGGTGTCTGCAAAACTGGAAAACCTGGAAAAGTCAAGGAATTTAATAAATCTGGAAAAATCAGCGATTTTTTTCTGGAATTTTACTAGAAATTTAAAAAATTCAATATTTTAGTAATTTCAATACCTTTTTTGTTGCTGAAAATAGATATTCTCCATTTTAAAAAACAATTCTTAAATTCTTTTGCTTTGTCTGGTGTTAAAAATTTCCGCCAAAATCTACATTGCATTTATAAACAATTTTTCCTCCATTTTAGTGTGTGGGAAAGCCAAATTTGCAGCCTGGAAAAATATAATTTTCGATCTGGAAAACTTAAAAAATGTAAAACTATTATTATTATTATTATTATTATTATTATTATTATTATTATTATCAGTATAACTAATACTCTGTCAACACGACCTTGGGACGGAACGAGGTTTTTCCACACTACGAGGGGGCGCGGGAGACGGAATTTGGGTGGCCCTAAACCGAAAAGGATCCAGGATTTCGAAAAAAAATACCCCCGGGCGCGCGAACCCCGTCTTCACCCCTATTTTCTCGAAAATGTCGAATTTGTACAATTTTTGCAATTTTTTCCACTCTAAAACGGCGGCCGGCGCGGCGCCCAAACTACGCGCGTCACCCACTCGTCGCGGGCGTCTTCGGGTGCGCTGGTCATTTGGCAAGAAAAACCACTTTGACTTTTTCGAACATCTCTCTTCGTTTGGCCGGTACGGCGTGGTACTTTTCGAATTTCGTGGATTTTCAACAAAAAAAATCGCGCGCGACGGGTTTTCTGCACTTTTAGGCCGGGGAAAAATTTTTCTAATTTTCGCGTCACCCGTCACTTCTGGAGGTGGGCAATACGCATGGGGAGTAAGCGTGAGAATTTTTAAAAACGTCACGTGTTCAAACGCGGGCCGTAAACGTTCGGCAATTTTTTCAAAACTTTGGGTAATCTCTAGGACTTTGGTCTTTTGGATTTTGAAATCTTGGTGACGGACGCATCAGAGGGTGAAAAAAAAATTTGAGAAATTTTCGTCCAATACCGCGAAAAAAATTAACAAAACTTTTAATTTACACCTTGCCAGTTGGAAATGTTCAAAATTCGAATTTTAACGGTTCCCCCAAAAAAAATTCGAACCCCAACACCTACGGGAGGGATGTATGTATAAGAAAAAAAATAGTTTGGGTACCGGGAATCGAACCCGTCGTAAAGGTACAATGTTTGAATGGCGTCAGGGACGTCCGATTTTAGACAATGTCCAAATTTAATGGGCCAGAATTCGACGGTAATTATTTTATCTACAGCACAAGATCGGTTCACAACAATGTATCGATTCGTCACGAATGATTTGGTACCAAACTTTTATTATTATTTTACATTGGTCGATACGATATGGAAATTACAAATTTGCCACGTATAAAAATTTATTTTCTAAAAATGTTTTGCACCAACATAGAAATGGGGTAGGAGGGCATGTAATTAACAAGAATTTAGTTGTCATGTTGCACTATAAAAATCAAGAAATATTCAGGGAATCCGGTAATGAACGTTTAAACTCTTCGTTTTCACCCTCTGTGGGCGAAAAATTCAATTTTACCTGTATTTTTATAGATTCGCGGGCATTTTTTTCGGGGTAAATAGGCCACCTTGGCGGGCGTAGCTCAAAGGAGACTTTTTTCTGAAAAACGACAAAATAATATTACTTTGCACGCACGGGACATTTATCTACATTTTCATAACAAACAATATGTGTTTTGTTACATTCGGCCGTATTTTTCCCTTCCGACAAGCAATCAATGTGTAATTGTGTAAAGAATATAATAGCATTTTCTTATACAACATGCTTCTTTTGAATGCCCTGAAACGGGCCCTATTTCGACTTTTAGGTCTCTACCATGTTGGGCTAATTAATTAATATGAAGTTCAATCTTAATAACAAAATATACTTGGTCTCACTTTTCAAAGGTCCTGAGCGCCGAAATTGAACTTGAAAAATATTTTTAATTCAGGCATGCTTACTGTGTTCTGGTAATAACGCCGCAATGACACAGTTTGGGGGGGGGGGGGGGAATTTTGGAAATGGAAATTTATACATTTTTGGATGAGCGTAGCGAGCAAAGCGAAGATTCCATTTCACTACACTGGAGAAAAAAATCCGGAGTGTTTTTTTTTTTTCTGTATTTTTGTCTGTCTGTTAACACGATTCCGCCTAAACCGATACTCCGATTGCGATGAAATTTTATGGAGGCCTTCGAAATCTGTGAACTAAGAACTGCCTTGTTTTTGAGCGCAATCGAAAAATTAATTCTCATGAAATCGCAATTTGACGATTTTTTTCGCTTTTTAAAAAATTTCTTCGACTTATAGCACCTACATGCTTTATCCGATTATAATGATTTTTTCACAGAACCTTAATTTTAAGAATAAATATATTCGTGTAAAATTTGTGCGTAAATCGAATAATTATTTCTTATGAAAATTTCAATATTACGATTTTTTCCTTTTTTTAAAATTACGATTAATTTAAAAAAGTTAATTTTTTATTTAATTTAAAAAAAAATAAGTTAATTTTTTATTTAATTTGATTTAATTTAAAAAAAAATTCAACAAAGTTCTGATTTTTTTCACAGAACAACAGAAAATCCGCAAAACACATGGCAGCTCAATTCACCAATTACGCTCATCCAACAACGCGGCGGGACTTAAGCGTTTTCCTAGTATTAATATCTTCAAACCTTTTGGCGAGACTATGTTTAAAACCAGTATTTCCGTCGTGATGGACCATAATGAGGGGATATAAAGGAGGGGGAGGGGAAGGGGAGGTCGGTTTAAAGTCAAGTTTTCAATACATAAACCTTGAATATTTGGTTAAATGTACGTATTAACTATTTTCGGTTTTGCTCTTTCCAATTACGTCACAAGGACGATTTTCGAGGACAATTTTGACTAGACTACGCAATGACATTTTTTTTTTTGGGGGGGGGCGAGGGGGGATTTTGGAAATGGAAATTAATACATTTGATGAATATTTTCAAGTCTTTTGATGTAACTATGTTAAATACCAGTATTTCCGTCGTGATGGGCCATGATGAGGGGTTTTGAACGAGTGGGGGGGGGGGGGGGGGGGGGGAGTGTAAAGTCGAGTTTTCTATACATAAAGGGTATTTTTGGGTGGAGGTCAGGGTTCGACGGCGTACCGAAGGGTACCGGAAAACAAATTTGTCCCGAGTCTTCGGATAAACGACAAACGTGACCCGCAAACTACCGTATCGCGGCCTTACGAGTCCCGATTCTCGAGTTTGTCGCGGAAACGAGGCTACAACTACGAGGCTTACCGAGTACGAGGTTTTCCATTCCCTCCGTGCAGCGGCTTTCAAGCCGCCGTGAGCGCGACTTGTTATTATATACCCTGGATATGCGTCTGAATGTCCCCCGGTCTTGTTCCAGGTTGCTAAGCAACTGAAGGAGCAGCAGATGGTGATGCGCGGCCACCGAGACAACTCGATGATCCGCGAGCTGAACCGCTACATCCCGACAGCAGCCGCGTTCGGCGGTCTCTGCATCGGCGCCCTCTCGGTGCTCGCCGACTTCCTGGGGGCCATCGGCTCCGGCACGGGAATCCTCCTTGCCGTCACCATCATCTACCAGTACTTCGAGATCTTCGTCAAGGAGCAGTCGGAGATGGGCGGAATGTCCACACTCTTGTTCTAAGTAGAGCGTACGCGCGACGAGTCATCTCTCGCTTCTCGTGCCGCGACATTTTCACAAGAGTTTTTAAATGGCGGGAAATCCGTCGACGGGGAGTTTTGTATTAACGTGCGATCTGTGCGCGCGGAATTGATGTCAAATTAAAGCCAAGGTCGTGGCGCTCGGAAGAGCTAAGTAACGAGAACGCCTTCAGCGAATGTATTTTATCAAAATGGGTCATCTATCGTACTTGATTCTGAGTTCGATCCACTCGAGTTGTTGTGATAGAAAGTACGCCCCGCGGCCTATTTCTTAAATTTCTATTTGCGGGGCACTCGTATGCGAGCGTTAGAAGAATATTGTGCGTTCTAAAACATGGTCGCCCAAACACCGGTCACGTTCCAAAACTCTGTAGCAAACCGAGACGTTGATCTCCTCCATCTTGGAAGCTTCTTCCGTGACGCCGGGCGACTGTTACGTTCCGCGTTCAATTCGAAACTGAGCTTCATTGGTGATCTATCTAGCGACTTCATAGGACATACATACAATGCGGCACAATCTTTCAAAATTAATTCCTATGTGGTTCGAAATAAAATTTAAGTTTTATGAATTGGTTGGTTTTGAATGTGAAATAGTTTAATTGGGTTGATAGGCCTAGCTACCTTTGATCATGAAACTACTCAGTACACGTCAAGTTGTGAAACGTAGGATTAATATTTATAATCGTGATCACTTGGAAATCAACTTTACTTTTTATCAAGAGTGCAATGAGCTGTTATGTACGTACCGGTTTACTTTTATTTATCACGTAATATATTCATAGTCATCGTCATTGATCATTTCATTCCCATCATTGTTCATTTGTCACTAACAAAGGGTGCAGGGATTTTAGTTGGAAGATGTTTCTATGTGAGGCGAGTATGTTTGTAATGAGGGTAAAATCAACATTCGTTGTACATTTTTTTTATCAATATAAATAATGTAATTGTGAATGAATGACACTTGAAGTTTACAATAAATTTTGGTGTCCCGATGTTTGTGTACCTGATTTAGTATTTACCTATTCGTAAGTCGTAAGTCCCAAGCGTCCGACGGAGAGGTCAGCGAGGGTACCTACCAACCAACAGGTCTACCGGGTCATGTCTTCTATTTGTTGTGAATGTACGGAGGCAGCTACGACTCCCAGGGCCCTTATTCTATAACTTCTACTGGATTAGATTAGTACGGTGATCGCACGAACCGAACTCGTGTCGAGCCATGCAATGTGCACATATTTTAATTTTGCTAGTGAACTGTGATGTATCAGTAAGGATACAGGAATTTTGCATTGAGCTATTTAACACAATTCTGTAATTTTGCAAATTTGCATGAAATGTTTTTTTTAAAAGCAAATGGCTATGATTAATTCCATAAAGAACTCAAATTAAATTGCACAATAAAAAAATTTCACAATTTGAGCTAATAAAGCAAATAATAGGAAATTTCCATTCTTTTCACACAATCTGCCAAAAACGACGTAATTTGCGCAGTTTTGATGTCGGCTAACAAAAAAATAATCAAAATTCAAATGACGTGAGAGAATTAAAGATGTTTTCATTTGATGTGTCCACACGCTTTTAAATTCAGTTAAGGTTACCATGTTAGCTTTTGAATGGATGTCAGGACCAACCATCTAATACCTCTCACTTCATTCATTTGCAACTTATTTGAGTGTATACTAGCTCCAACATAATAATGCAGATGCTTGGTAGTGGTGGGGGTAGAATGAATGCGCGGTAAATGGAATGTCGCCTTTGTGTATGAAAGAGAAATATCTAAAACGCAAACAAAATTTATCTGTGCTAGATCATAGAGTTCCTCCGTGTGCTGTGTGCAAGATCCACGCTGAGCTAGCGTGAATAGAGTTGACAAAGTTGTTAGGTTGGTAAAACAATTTCAAGCCATCTGCATTTTTTCGTTAGGGCCACTATAACACACAGCATCTTTAAAATAATAACAAAGAGTTGACAATTTTGATGAATTGATGACTGGTTTCTCATAAATTATGGTAGTAGGCCTTAAAATTACAATAAAACACAATTTGGAATTTTGAAAACTATTCATAAAAATAAAAAAAATATCCTATCTGGTCACCGCGTTGTGAATCGCAATCAAATCGCCAATGTCGACGCGCATCAAGGCATTCACGTAGGCGCCGTCAAAATATGTGTTGGCGGCAACGTTGACATTGGCGTTTAGTGTGTTTTGTTGCGCTGTGTTGTTGTTGATGTAGCCGTTGACGCGTGGAATGCCCACAATCACGGTGACAGGTATGTGTGCAGGGGTAGACGCTGGCAGGTTGCCGTGCCAATCCTGAGTGTTGTCGTCGGGATGTTGGGTGCCCAGGACCCTTATTCTATAACGGTGCGGTAGTTGTCGTTTCACAGCTCTGTGATAAGTTGTCGTTTCACACGAAACGACAAGATGTTAAAACAGCGATTCTATACCGCTAACGAGAACTAAAGGTTTCGTGAGCCCAGGGATTTGGAAAAACTTCCAAGCGGCTGAGCCATCGTAGCTTTCGACCAATCAGAAGCATCAGAACGCATCGAGTCTGGTCGGCGCCACTCGGCGGTCCCGCTCTCTACCGGAGACTCCACGCATCTCTAAGTACTCCAAGCTCATAGCGTGATGGCCGGCTAACCCGCCCGTGAAACCATAACCTTAGTTTATTCTTTACTCTTGAAAACAAGACCGCGAGTGAACCCAAAAACTACAACAAACAAGTCAAAATTACATATATAATGACACTGCTGTACAAAACATCACAACATATTATGTCAAATAGATTTCGCAGGCTTTGAGACAAGTTCTCCCAAACAGTTTGGTTGGGGACAACTTGTCGGTTGAAACGAAACGACAACTCGCAAAATAGCGCTACGGAATACGAAAGTGAAATTCTCGTTTCGTTTCAACCGACAAGTTTTCACAGCGCGTTATAGAATAAGGGTCCAGGCCTACAATGTCTAGAGAATCGAGGGTGTAGAGCGAGGAGGACGCGGGTATCTCGTCCAACCGCTCCACACCACGCAAATCTCTAGATACGTTGTCAGTGTGGCGAGGTGTTGTTGAGGGCTAATGTGTCCTCGTCGTCGTCGGGAATTTATTGTGAAACACAATGCATCAAATGCACAAAGTCGAAAATTTCAAAATTTATATTATTTTCAAATAGACTGTTGGCATTTTGTGCAGCGGCGTCACACGACGAGAAGGATGATGTGGTAGGTAGAGTGGACCTCAAATCTACGTGACCGACCTCCTTGTTGGTTCCACTCGACGATGTTCGGCTGGTCGAGGCGCAAGGGTGATGTTGTTGAGGGGGTTGGTGGTCGTCGTTGGCTGTGGAGGGAGCGCCCGCCTTGTTGGTACGCAACAACGGATAATACCTCGCTGCGGATGTTGCCACAGCTACACGCCTTCCTCTCAACGTTTGCGACGTGCTACTCGATCATTGTGGACTCGCTGGTTGCTTAACGTAGACATTTTCAACTGTTTTGCAGGGGATTGCATCGTCTTGTATTTTGGAATAGTAATGTTTGTGTGTGTTGTTGGCGGTGCCGCAACATTGTTGTCGTCATCGTCGTGGCCGATGGAGTTGGTAGTGATCGGCATATCGATTTGTATGACGACTTGCTCGCATGTTCCCGTGGTTGTACAATCCACGACATTGCCGTCACCGACAAAGTTTGTAAAGTTGTTATTGCTAGGAGACAGTTTGGCATTGTGTTTTGTCTTGTTGTAATGCACTGGTGGCGGCACAATTATACACATTGGAATAATTTATAGGTCGTCGAGTCATCACTGGTAGACAGTTTAGCATTGTCTGTGTGCGTTGAAGACGGTGTTGGAATGTCGTCGTATTTGTCGACCATGGAGATGGTAGTGAGCGGCACGTCCACTCGCATGCCATCGTCGGATGTTGGGCGAGCATTTTCGGCGGACAACATGGTAGTTATCTTTTGGAAAAGAAAGAAAAGAAAAAGGACAAAATTTTTTTTTTTCGACCCAAATCATAAACAGTTAAATTATATAAATTTTTATAAAGCAAATTTGTTTTTCTTAAAACAAACAAAATTCTTTAAAAGTATTTTGAGAGTCTTAAAAGACCTGGCACCTCCACCAAATTTGAAAATTTCACAAGAAATTATACAAATTATGAATAACACATTGGTACTGGTTACTCGATCTTCAATAAAACCTCCCGATATCAACGTCCCTTAAAGGACCCGGCACCTCCACCAAATTTGAAATTCTTTATCTGGCACCTTCTTTATAATTGTGTTTTGTGCACAACAGTCACAAAATCACAATTATATATACCCACAAATGATGAATACAACACATTGATAGCTTACTGGCTACTCGTTTTTTTTTTTTTTTTTTAATATAAATAAAACCCCTGATATCGTCTCTTAACGGACCCTGCACACCTACCAATTTTGAAATTCTTTATCGGGCACCTTATTTATACTTGTGTTGTGCACATCATGTCACAGAATCACAATAATATTTACAAATTATGAAATAACACAGTACTGGTTACTAGTTTAAACAAAAACTGTTAAGGCTCATTCATAACCAACTCAGGCCTCTAACTTAGCAGCTAACTTAGCCTCTAACTTTAGGTGGCTGTTCATGATAGATATTTAGGCCGCTAAGTTAACAGCCACTGCCTCCTAGATGTTGCTCGTGGCAGAGTGCTTTACAGCTACCGTAGCCTCTAACTTTAGGTGGCTGTGCATGATAGATGTTTTTAAACCAATCACAACACAGATTTGCAGTGTTTACTTTTATCGCGCCAATGCTTGACATACAATAACATTCAGCATTCAGTAAGTAGGCCTGCCTAGCTCTACTTAGGGAGCATTATAGAATTGATTGACTATACACTGTACAGTTTATTAAACAATAATTGATGGTAAAAATAATAAATGTATTTATTTAAGACAACGTGACGTAAGCCCTACATAACCTCACATGGCCTAGCCCTAGCTGGGGGCTAGGCCTAGTGCCGCAATAAACGTTAATAATACTGACGGTCAGTTGACATTTCTGCCCCAATCGATAGCCACATGTTTCTTTTATATTCTTATCTTTGTATAAAGATGAAGATTTTACATATAGCAGTGGCCTTTTCATGAATTCGTTCAATAGCTTTTCATAGAACAATAGCTGATGTTCCTTGGGATCCATTTTTGCTGTTTGTTTACGTTTTCAATCGGATATGACCGGAAATTGTCGGCTCGAGTCTCTCTCTGATTGGTTAAAAGCTTAATGTTAAGTTAGCTGCTAAGTAAAAGCTTGGAGTTTGCAAACTTTCGGTTGCTGATAAGTGTAAGTTAAAGGCTAAGTTTTGGTCATGAACAGACGTGTGGTTTTCCATAAGACAAACCTTTAAGTTAGCGGCTAAGTTAGCTACTAAGTTGGTTGTGAATGGCCCTTTATCGTCTCTTAACGGACCCGGCACCTCCACCAAATTTGAAATTCTTTATCCGGCACCTTATTTATACTTGTGTTGTGCACATCATGTCACAGAATCACTAAAATAAATACAAATTATTTAATAACACATTGGTACTGGTTACACGATCTTTAATAAAACCTCAGATATCAACATCTCTAATCATAAGTCATCTAGCTACGGTTCTCTCTCGACCTCCTTGCGTCTTGCGATGTTGTCTATTAACAATTTTCTGGGATATTCCGAGGCCTTGACTAATTTCAGAAGAACCGTTTCAAACTAGAAACTATAATAACCAAATCGATTTTTAGAATAGAAGTGTAGTGATTTATTTGTTGTCTATTGTATTGTACACAATATTGTGCCACGGTCAATTTGCGTGATGAATAATAATTTGAGATCTGATGCGTAAAAATAATCCTAAAGAGTCATGAGTTCGGTAGGCCTACTTACGATTTAACGACAATTATACACGTCTTTCGTCTCAGTTCGGTGTTTTGAAGAGGCCCAGCACACTGGGAGTTGATTCAGTTGCGATTGGAAATTTAACAGACATCTGTGTCAACAGAAAACCTGAATATAACTTCACATTCAAAGTAGGCCTAGTACAAATTTCTTAATATCACAAAATATATTATTTGTTCTTGAGTAAACTAAATAAATACATGTTTTTATTATTATTATTATTATTATTATTATTATTATTATTATTTTGCATTCATATTTTTCATATCATTTAACCGACTTAACATGCCATTTACAAAAATAAAATCTTTGAATGCAAGGGCAACAGAAAGTGCATTTGCCCCGTTGTACTTTTGTACCTGTTGCCCTTGGTACACAATTATCCCCAAATAATGTCAAAAAAAAAAAAAAGTTGTATTATGTTAAAATTATACATATTAACAAATAAATACATACTTATACATAAATAAAATCGTACTTAGAGTACCCTATCCACCAGTCGCATTACTGATATTCAGTGGGAGACATTAATTGAAAGCAGACCAAGCCAACTCTGTCGGCGCCTACGCCGTCGACAGTATATATGGCTTTAAAGTCGGTATATCAACTTGGAAAAACTTTTATATGTTAAAGGTGTTGATGTTTTAGAACGTTGGTTAAAAGGGAAAAAATCCCCAAAAAATTCTGCTGCGCTCGGCAGCGATTTTAGTGGTTTTCCGGCCGAACGTGGAATGACGTCATTGTACGCCCGGCTCGCTGGCTGACTTGAGCTTTGTATGCGTGCTCGGTCCCCCGCCCCGCATAAAGAGATAACATTGCAGTATAGTTTCATCATTCAACAGTGCGGTGAAAGAATGTGCATCAGCTGAAGTAATAGTGTAATAATATGGATGCTATATTATATTGGTGTATGTTAGTCTAAAGATAAAATGGTGATCAAGTGCAGGTGAATATTGTAATATTATGAGAAAATAAATTACACAAACAGCTATCATTTCATCGGTTTCCAAACTGTGATAAGTTACCATAAGCATACCAGCAACTATTGTCATACATGTATTTGTTTTTCATAAAAAATATTTATTTTATATTTTTCCGTGCACATTTTGTCCTAATATTGTGAGCAAATGCATGTATATGCAATAACCATCATATTATGTAGAATCATTCAAAATCAATGATAATAAACAGTCATTCTTTATAGAAGAGCGTTGTGCGCGAGGTTCAACCCAACTTAAGCCCCAAACCATCTAGCAGAAAATCACATTAGAAATAGAACCTTCCTAACACGACTGTACATGACACAAGCATGTACTCACATTTATCTGAGTGGTCGTAAACACCCAGCGCGCAATCTGTGTTGTATACGTGATAAGTTATGCGATACTTGAGGATACTTCTACGCACTTACCAACGCACTCGTATTCAAACAAATACAGATCATTTCTAATAAAGAAAACACAGATGACGATACATTGAGATGCCAGCCCCCCCCCCCCCCCCAAACACGCATACACACACATCACACATTCACAACCTAATTATTATATTGCTGCATAAACGTACTTCTAAAATGTATTTCGCAATAAATGTTCAATATTTGGTACCTAGATCATTATGTAATGTGAATTTGACATACGAAATAACATGTTTTACACAGGTGCCCTAGAATCTTACCACAATGAAAGACTCAAGTACCTATCAAAGCGAGTTCACTATCCATACGAAGGAATGAAGGCACGTGGTATACTCGCTATACTTCACCATAATCAATAATCATTATAATTGATAATAATTCATCATCATATCATCATCTTCATCATAATTAATTGGTGCTCTACAAACGAAACGCACAGCTGCGAGTAATCGACTGATTGGGTCTTGAAAGCCGAGCACTTCGTAACGCGAGCCGGCCGCGAGCCGGCTACACGCTCGGGTCGACTCGATGAGTGGCCGCACAGTGACGTCATTTTTAGGCCACTAGTTTTCGTGCAGTGATGTTTTAAAACTCTATTTACTTAGCAACCAGATGTCCGATCAAGCTGCATCTTAGATCTATTTCCGTGAAATTGAATGGTTCAAGATATGCTATGAAGTGCAACCAAGATGAGATAATTCCTTTTATAATGTGAAAATGATAAGGTGTTTTCGGAATTTTAGAATAATAATTGAGTTGTTTTGTTGGTACCTTGAAGTCCTCTACCATCTCCGACGTGAGTGCGCCTTTGTTGAAGCGCGCAATCCTCTGGAAACACTCTATGGCTCGTCCACCCTCCCCCTTTCTTAGCAACCATCTTGCACTCTCGGGCAGCATGAGGTAGAATGAGGGAACAATAACCAGGGCGCTTACAGCTAGTAAGAAGTGTCGCCAGTCTCCGATAGATAGGGCTATCCACGGCGCTACGACGCAACCCAGTGTGTAGCCTATGCCGATCGTGAGGTTAAATTAAATAAATAAATAAATAAAAAATGAATTGTATTTAGAGTCTACCCACTCAGTTACGTAACTGATTTTTCAGTGGGGGAAAGTGAATCAAAGCGACCAAGCCAACCCTGTAGGCCCCGACGCAATCGACGAGTGAGCGACCAACCAACCAACGATCGATATTTTTAATAGGAAATATAGCAATCAGTGGTATGGACAGTGCGAACACCCGCGGATCAACGCCAGAATCAACAAGGCCGATTCAGAACAACTTTAAATTTATTATGTGCCTCGTTTTTAGGACGGCTTCAAAGTCACCGTTTACAAATTTTCAAGACTGATGACTAAGTCCAAATTAGAAGTTAAAAAACTTATGACTGTTGCGGAAATCGAACCCTGGACCATCTGCATTGGAAGCAGGTACACTAACCACAAGAGGCCGAGGGTGCGTATTGAAATAAAAATACCCGCATTCCGGATATAAATACGCCTTGACCAACTCGACTAGGATAACGCAAAAGTAGTAAATAAAAAATTTTCAAGTGTGATTTAATATTTGTAAATTTGTTGTTCTTGAGCTCAGTCAGTACTACGTATTGTAGTCGGTCAGTCAGGTGAGGATGGATATAGGTCTATAGTTACTTGCAATGAGTTTAGTTGTCTTTTTAAATATTGGCATATGTTTTAAATATTTTTAATGCCTAGGGAAAGACACCATCTTCTAAGCAAGTATTGAAATAGTGGGATAAAAATTCAGCAATTTCATTTACATTTTTTTTACAACTAAAATAGCCAAATCATTAATACCAGCAGAGTGCTTGGGATTTAATCAGGTACAACATTTTAAATTTCTGTTTGGTTTGTTTCATACAAAGAGTTGATGTGGCTTTTGTTTGACTTGGCAAGCAAGTGTGGAAATTACAATTTGCATCATTTGGCAAAGTTTCGGTAGTTGAAAATTATTTGTTGGTCAAGATGCTTTACTCATAAAATATTTATTATGTTGTGGCAACTACGTTGGGAATTTTAATTTAGTAAATTTTTAAACAAGTCAAAGTTGTGAGCCCACTTTTCCAGCTGTAAGCCGTCGGGAGGGCGGGCAAGGTTGCGACACTCGTCTGCTCACTTGGCACATGAGGTAGTCACTAGTTGAATAAAGCTATCATTTCTCGAGTGTTTCTACAAATCATCACAATAATAAACAGGAATAGACTCCAAGCAATTGAGGCGTTTTTTTCCAAAAACAGCCAATGTCCAAAAAACACATTTTGCAGGAGATCAATTAAACTTCATAACATCCGCAATTAATGTATTAAAAACCTAATTTTTGGTTTAAACTGTGTATCTTGATGAGACTTTTTATTTCTGCTATGACATTTTGTAATAGTATTTCCCAGAGGGCCAAAAAAGCCAAAAAACCTTTGGACATTGGTTGTTTTTGTAAAATATTTTGAAAAAGAATGATTTTATTTTTTATGTAGTGTTCCAGAAAGCTCTATAGGATATATAGAATGTATATTTAGTTCAACATAGAACATCTGGACAGCTGTCACCTAAATGCACCGCCTTAAATGTAAAAAAAATAAATAATAATAATGGACATTGGTTGTTTTTGTGAAATTTTTGTAGTTTTTCATGCTTTTACGTGTGACATAGGTTGTTTTTGCCAAAACTTTTATGATAGGATAATTTCCAGTGAAAATACGAATTTTTTGATAGTATGGGTTCGAAATCGGTAATTCTGGACATTGGCTGTTTTTGGAAAAAAACGCCTCAATTGTGTTGCCCTTAGGCCACAGTTTCGAAAAAACATCATCACATTCAGAACAAGAGAATGGTTTCTCGCCCGTGTGTGTTCTCTTGTGTGTGGTAAGGGTACTGCCATGAGAAAACTTCTTTTCACATACACAACAAGAAAACGGCTTTTCACCTGTGTGTGTTCTCTTGTGTCTGGTAAGGCCACTGCTGTAAGGAAACTTCTTTTCACATACAGAACATGAGAGTGGCGAGGAGTGGGGGCGCACGTGCTGCGTCACGCAAAAACTACCACCGGGGTAAAAAATCTTCAACGTCTGTTCTTCAGGACAATCCTTTGTTGATGCTACAATTTTATTCCCGGAATGAAGGCTGAGACTGGATGGCGACAGCAATTTATCTGGAAAAAATACAGATTCCGTAGTTAGTACTCGATTATAGGCCACAATTGAGTAATGGATGCCCCCTAATTAAAACACTTGGAATTTCAAAGATAAGGATAGATATTAACAACAAATGGCCGCACCCCACTTTAATAATTTCATCATTTTTAAATGTACCCTACGCCTTTAAATAATTTTTTTTTAAATTGTAGGATGCCAGCTGTTGGGTACTATACACATCAGATTTAACCGGTGTGACAATCTTTGGGCCATCAAAGTACCCAACTCGCAACCTTCTTGTGGCTTGGCCCTTGAGTAGGGGAGTTTCACTCCCTAAAACTAATGGCGAGCTCTGGGTCGTCGTCGGGAACTTTCCCCTTCCCTTTGACTACCTCCCCGACGGTGACGACAATGACAACACAGACAGATGACACGGACGAAGACGACCCCGACGTGGGGGATCCCCTGCCCTCCCCATACGCTTGTGGCTGGTTCTGATCAGCACAGGCCTGTCCACCCCCTGTCCCCCCGCGTCACCCCTTACGTACGTTCCTCCTTCTGGAAAGAAGTATAGCTGGTAGTAACTCACACATAGAAATTGTTTTATCTTGGAAGCGCGAATAATCTTAGCTGTTAAAGCGCCCTTAAACTACTAATACTATTTCTCGATTTGGATAGTCGGGAAACACTCCCGTAGGTGTAATTGTTATTATTTACTACAATTCAGAAATTAAAAAAGTCCGCCCCAACCGGAATCGAACCACGGATCTCCCACATTCCAGGTAGGCGTCTTAACCACTAGACCATCAGGACGGGTACATTTTACTCTCTGAATTGTAGTTGCATTATACATCTGAATGGAGTAGGTAGGTAAGGACGGGTACATTTCAAACTCTGAATTGTAGTTGCATTATACATCTGAATGGATGGTCTAGTCCTGATGGTCTAGTGGTTAATACGCCTGTCTGGAATGCGGGAGATCCGTGGTTCGATTTCCGGTTGGGGCGGACTTTTTTAATTTCTGAATTGTAGTAAATAATACTAATACTATACTATACTGTGACAATCTTCAGGTGACAAACCAGGTATATTGCGGATAGGACAATTGTTAAGAAATGTCCGAGGGCAATTTAAGAAGACTCTCATACATTTGCATCAACGACTGAGGAAAACCTCAGAAAAAACTAGAGAAACACAACAAGTTTTACATTTTATTTTTGTGACATCCATAATCTCTTAACCATATTTTAAATGCCGAACCACCTGGCGAGCAAGCATACCCATCAACAACTCAACATGAATTTCAATGGCTTTTTGGGGTTTGCTGTAGAAGGAATTTCTGACAATAGTTCACCTGCCCTAATGGGACTGGCAGATGCAATAATAAAGAAGAAGATTGTGATCGCAGACTAGATACACAGATTTTGCAGGTAGCTTTTCACCGACGCCTACCAACCACTCAAAATTTTCAAGCATGCCCACAAATAAAGTGCAAAGCACCTAAAACACGTCCAATCAAAAGGTTCAGGGTAAAGGCAGAAGCAACAATAATTTCATTAAATATTCGATCTGTGCGTAACAAAATTGAAAAACTTGAAAACTTGTTTCGTCACTATGCCAGACTTAGTATGTCTCTCATAGTGCGATCAAGGTGTCTTCTAAAACACAAATATAGTGCAAAATGTGATATCAGCATAAAATTTGCAACTATGTAGATTTTGTAATGAGAAATATGAAAACAACTGGCTCCACGATGGGGACTTATTAATTAACTATGAATAAATAAATTAAAATTAATTGGTTAATAATTATGTGTCACGAATTTCAAAGTGTCAATAAATTAGTCATGTTTGGTATAACCCATTCTGTCAGGAATACGGAACCGCTCCGTATTCCGCAAGTGTGGCCCGAAAATCAACATATGGAACAGTTCCGTGTCCGTACAGTTTGTCATTTGAATTTGCGCCAAGCTGACGTAGTTCAGTCAATCTCACTCAGATAGCAGCACTATATGGAGGCTGACTCTTTTACCGTCGTTGAGTTTTTTTCCCAATTAATTCTTGAACACGGCCATTTCACAGACGACTACAAATAAGATGAAGGCCTACAAATTGTCAAGGCGGTGCGCCGTAACAGAAATAGGCTTCCCAGCTGTTGTTTACTTCGTAAAACTGATGTAAAGCTCCTGAATATTACGAGATGGCGGATCTGAAGGTGATTGTGCTGAATTTCCAATAAGCCTGATATATTGTGAGATTAAGGAAGTGTTGTTGATTAGCTTGCAAATGATGCAATGCAAGCGATGATAATGACGTGGATGAACTCTAAGAGTGCTTCTAGCCAAGATAAAATAAGATGATGACATAAGTAGTGTTAGGCCTAGGGCTGGCGGGAATATAAACTGGAAAAGCAAAGTATATGAACTAAAAACTATTGGCCTTAGGCCTACATTTTTGTGCATTCATGCGATTTCGTCCCGAGGCAGGATGCGGTGCCATCCCCCGTAATACGGATTTAACTGCTTCCGTACGGGCAAAATATGCAAAATCAACCCATGGCTCAATGGGTATACGTATATATATATATATATATATATATATATATATATATAAAATATATACGCCTGTCTGGAATGCGGAGATCCGTGGTTCAATTCCCGGTTGGGGCGGACTTTTTTAATTTCTGAATTGAAAATAATAACAATTCCACCTACGGGAGTGTTTCCCGACTTCCCAAATCGAGAAATAAAAAAAGATATTGAAATATATATGTTACAGTTCAATAAGTTGATTTTGTGATTTTTTTTAGTTTTTGAACCACAAGATCAACTTACTTTTCTTCTAACAAATTAAAACACAGTGTTCGCAAAAGAACTGGTAACTGTAATTAATGTATCATTTTTTAAATTTTCAATAATAGTAATTGACGACTCGAAATGGGCGGAGCTTAAAACGATCGATAGGTCACGTGACTGGTATTGGGTATAAATCCTCATTTCGCAAGCTGGCGCCTGCTGAACGGCGCATCACTTATCAGTTATCACGCTCTAACTTTTATTCTATTCATTATTTGGACAATACTTAAATGAATAATATTTAGCAAACTTATCATTCCTTGTAAAAGCGATTATTTCGATTGTTTTGACAAAGTCGTAAGCTTGTTATAACAATGTACGCATCACACAAGTGAAAATTACCAATGACTTAAGTTTTCTCATTAATTAATTTGACAAAAAACTACTGATCGGATTTCGACAAGGATTCTTTGTAAGAATGCATCAGACTGTTTAGACAAGAAATATACTAACTTTCTAGATAGAAAGTGCACTGAACGAAAATTTACAGCATAGAGTAATATGCAGCGTGCCCTTTTTCACGGCTCATCCGCACGTCAAGAGTGCGTATTTTAGATAAAAACACATACCCTGCATATTACTCTATGCTGCAAAGTTTCGTTCAGTGCACTTTCTATCTAGAAAGTTAGTTTATTTCTTGTCTAAACAGTCTGATACATATTTTTAAAGAGGTCTTGTCGAAATCCGATCAGTAGTTTTTTGTCAAATAAATTATTGAGAAAACTTTAGTCATTGATAATTTTCACATGTATGATGCGTACATTGTTATAACAAGATAACGACTGTGTCAAAAAATCGAAATAATCGCTATTACAAAGAATGATATATTTGCTAAATATTATTCATTTAACTATTGTCCAAATAATGAATAGAATAAAAGTTAGAGCGTGATAAGTGTTGCGCCGTGAAGCAGGGGTCAACTTGCAAAATGAGGATTTATACCAACTAATTCCGCCATGTTGCCTCGTGACGTCAGAAGGCGGGTACAATTCAAGTCCTCAATTACAATATATTTTAAACAAATTAACAAATTTTCTTAAATTGAAAAGTTACAGAAACATGTTGTGTGACATAGCAAAATGAATCATTTGACTTGTTTATATCAATCTTAAAGACCGACAGTGTTGGCTCGAGCGTTAAGCGCTCGACTCTGATTCGGGAGGTCCCGGGTTCGAATCCCGTCGAGACCGGCAATCCTGACTGAAGGTTTTTTCCGAGGTTTTCCTCAGTCGTTAAGGCGAATGCAAGGGATTGAGTCCTCTTAAACAGCCCTTGGACATCCCTTCACAATTTCCTATCCGCACATACCTAGTTCACCTGAAGAGGGCTAATTGCACCCTATAACAGGTTTCCCACGATAAAAAAAAATAAATAAAAAAAAATCTTAAAGATTTTGTAATAAGAATTTCAAAAATCACTGGCTCCAGGCTGAGTTTTGAGTATTTTACTTTGTAATTGATTAATTCAATTAATTACTTAATTGTAACGGGACTGAGAAATATGTGCGTGCTATTATCGATACTGTCTCTCAGAAATCGTACATATTGAGACAGTCAGCGAAGCAGAGGAGATATGAATCTCAAAGAAAAGTACATGTTGTTCATTTGTTATTTGGAGGCATTCATTCCTACGAATGCGAACACTTGAGCTACAAAGTTCATCTGGGAAGCTTGGATGGAAAATATCTGTGATACTTTGATGTATTGGATCAGACTGTTATTTGTGGAGAAATCTCGCACATTAAACATGGGCTATGGACGCAAGAGCTACACACAGAGAGTATCGAACTCACTGATGTTGGTAAACTACTAGGGAAACGCCAAAGTCGTTGTTAAACGAGTGAGTCAACCAAGTGTTGAGTACCCGGGAACATCCCCTTTCCTCCCTTATACCTAAGGCTGGATCTAGCCCAGTATGGGGAATTATACCGGGTACTCAACGCATGGCTCACTCACTCGTTTAACAACGACTTTGGCGTTTCCCTAGTTTAAATTGAACATTCAAAATGCGAATCGTGGTCAAAACGTATTAGCGTGAAACATTACCAATTTTCACCTAATCACCTAATTTTTATTTCCCATTTAACACCCCTCAAAAATAATATGTGGGCGTAAAAATATAAAAAAAGTTCGAACGAACGGGCATCGAACCCCAACCCTCCGTTCGTAAGGCTAGAAGCTTACCACTATGCCATGTCAGCCACACAGATTCCGTCCCGCTAGCTGCTACTAAACAAATGCTATCGATATTTTTAAAAAATCACATTTTTATTTATTGTAGGATTAATTCGCAATGGATCTAGCTGATTTTGTTAACAGTTCTCAACAAACTCGTACCGGATGTCTGTTTAAAATTTCAGCGCAATCTGTTCAGCGGTTCGGCTGATTTTCGAAGTACAGACGTACAGACAGACAGACAGAATCACAGAATGAGAGCCGTTTGAGTTGAATGGAGACACTCGGTCGCTCCGCTCCCTCGTTTAACAAGGCCAAATAGAAGTGCTGATTGGAGTCGATGTAGCTGGGAACAATACTTACATGTCGTCACTACAAACTTGAATGCGGATTAGTTGCCATATAAAAACTCTCTTGGGTTGGACTCTAATGGGAAAAGTTCCTTGGGAGAAACGATCAAATCAAGCAACAATGACGGTAACATCGATGTTCGTCAAAGAAGCAGATGTTTCAGACCTGTGTAATTTGAATGTTATCGGCATAGATGGACAGAAAATCAAAAGAAGAGAGAGAAAAAGCTACGGAAGATCATTTCATGCAAACTGTAAAAACAAACGCTGATGAACGTTACGAAGTACGTCTCCATTGGATTGAAGACTGCCCGCCATTACCTACTAATCGGGACATCGCTTAAAAGAGGCTGGAGTTGACTATTAAAAAATTGAAGATGGATAAGTGTTTTCGATGGATCCTCAGAAGTTTTAGATACAGAGCTCACAGAGGGAATAATAGAAGAAGTTCCCACAACGGACCTTGCGAGCTATGGCCACTATCTTCCACATCGTCATGTTATTAAAGAAAGTAGTAGCACAATAAAGATACGACCAGTGTTTGATGCGTCAGCACGGCAGAAAAACTCCCATTCACTGAATCAATGTTTGGAAACGGGACCTAATCTGATAGAAGATATGTCAATGTTGCTACGATTTCGAGCAAAGAGAACTGGAGTTGTATCCGACATCAAGCGTGTTTTCAAGCGTTAAAAGCGTTTTTACAGATTAGTGTGTGTCCAGAAGACCGAAACTACCTGCTTTTTCTGTGGTGGGACAAAACTCACAAACACAAAATAAAAGAGTTATTAGCCGCCACGGTGGGAGTTGGTGCACTACAAATTGATGGCGAACTTCCTCATTAAAAGTCCTATACAAGGGGAAAGGCGACACTCTATCACCAGAATCTTATAGGGGCATCGCGTTAAGCTCCGTCGTATACAAGCTTTTTTCAAACATTATTAATATTCGGCTACAAGATCTCACTGACCAAGTAATACCAGATGAGCAGTTCGGTTTCCGCACGGGCAAATCAACTTTGCAAGCTGTCAAAATTCTTCTCGATAAAATCGACTCCACTCTAGTCAAAGTGAAGGGCAAACTATACACTGTCTTTGTAGACTTTAAATCCGCTTTCGACTCAGTAGACCGGCAAAGTCTCATCAAGAAGCTTCGCGAACTGAACTGCATTCCTGTCGAACTATTGAACATACTAAGTGTCATTTTAAATATTAACTTCGTGCAAGTTAACGATGGTATCTTCCTCTCCGATCCAATAACACAGTCAAACGGAGTCCTCCAAGGGGACCCTTCCAGCCCACTTTTGTTCAACCTATTTACTTCAGATATAAAAGAATCTATCTTCGACGAATTTAACAAAGACGTTCACTTGATAATGTACGCAGATGACATCGCACTATACACGGAAAACCTCGCTCAGCTTCAATACACTTTACTAAAACTCAAAACATGGTGTGAAAGCAACCATTTAGAAGTAAATGTCAACAAAACAAAAGTTGTTAAGTTCAGAAAAGGGGGGAAGTTAGCCAAAAGCGATGTGCTTTTCTATGGTACTGACAAAGTCGAGTTTGTATCTTCTTTCAAATATCTGGGTATCTTACTCCATTATAAAGGTACTTCTTTTTCCCCCCTGCCATAAAAGCCATGCACCTTATCTCCAAATTATACTCACTCTCAATCTCTTGTGCTATGAAACTCTTCCACCTTAAAATTTCCCCGATTGCTTCCTACGGCATCGAAATCATATGGCCCTACCTCTCCCAAGCCAATCTCACACAATTAGAATCGGTTAAGACCCTATATATGAAAAAGATCCTTTCTCTATGTAAATTTACTCGTTCGCGCTTGGTATATGAGATGGTAGATGAATCATTGTTTGTTGCTGACCTACAGTTCAAATTTAACCTAAGCCAATCAGACGCCTTTCGTACTGTCGTTCATAACTGCATGACAAAACGCCTTGAAATTAGACCTGAATTCTTTACTATGGATCTGTTCAAAAATGATGATTGGAAAAAACCTCTTGCCAAAAACAGGCATGTGCTAACCCGTGTAGCAGCTCACGGTTTTCACCATTTGTTTTGTCTAGATAGAAAGTTCCATTCATCATATACAGACTGCAAATGCTCCCACTGTTCTAGGGATTGCAACCTGTATCATGTTTTTATATGTCCAGCTAGGACTCATTCCATTACTGATCTTGCCACAAAGGGTCTTGTCTAGAATCAGGTACAAAAAGTAAAATATAGTCTGAAATGTTTAATTTATTAAATTTTGTTGTTTTTATTCTGTTGTAAACTTGTAATTTTATTAATCATTTATCCTTTCATTGTCATAGCTGAAATGTAAATTGTAACTATTTGTGTAATTTGTATTGGTGTAATGTTGCCTATGTTACGCCATAGTTGGTGTTGTACTCTCTGGAGTTTAATAAAAGTTAAAAAAAAAAAAAAAATTGATAGTTTTATCGCCGAACACAGACTGGTATTACCAGTATTTTTCGCGATGCACAAAAGTAAGTCGATTAGTTGCATGGATCTGTCGTTTTGTTCGCAATTCTCGCTGTAATGACGCCGACAAGCGAATTGGAGGAGAACTTTCTGTGGTGGAAATTGAAAATGATGAGAACAAAGTGATGAAATTTATTCAACAAGAAGCAAAAAGATTGGAATCGATCCCAGGACCTTTGCCAGAGGAACGAGTAAAAGAGACTTGTGTTTTCAAAACTACAGGCATCTATTTTGCGGGTCCAGTGTTATTGAAATGTGGTAACAAAGCGTGGATTTGCTGATTTAAATGCGCTGTGTTTCGGGCAGTGCACTTGGAACTTGCCACTTCATTGTCTACTGAAGCATTCCTACTGGTACTTAGACGTTTTGTAGCCAGAAGAGGAAGGCCCAAGGTAATATTCAGTGACAACGCAACCAACTTTATAGGATCGAATAACGCATTTGCAAAACTTGACTGGACAAAAATCGTAGAAGAAAGTACTGTACAACGCATTAAGTGGAAATTCAATCCTCCTACAGCAGCCTGGTGGGGTGGTTGGTGGGAACGCTTGATACGTTTAATGAAACAGCTTTTGAAGAGATCACTTGGAAGATCTGCATTATCTTATGAGGAGATGATAACTGTTTTATGCGACTGTGAATCTGTTATTAATTCACGTCCACTCACTTACATATCAGATGGTGATGCAGATCTTGTTCCACTGAAGCCATCTATGTTTTTACAAGATATTCAAGAAGTTGGAGTGGCAGACTGTGACAACATAGATTCCGAACGGAAAATGGGGAGCTACTTCGCCCAATACAACGTTTTTTTCCTTTAGAAGTATCTGCCGAAGAATGTAGTTTAATGAATATGTGTCATATCGTGTCTAAATGTGAATGAACATTGCCACATCTCAAGGTGGGAGAAAGTTAGATTTGGATATCTTTGAGATGTTAACTTGTTTGACACTGCAGCACCCTTAGGTGGCAGTGACTATTTTGTTTTTCGGGATTGTTGTGTTTTTGTACAATGGCAGTAAGTTTTTCACATTTGTGCTAATTAAATAAATGATTTATACTTATTAAACAAGCTCAGGTGTTCTCTTTTCAACACCAACATTACGACAGCTGCCACCCCAACTACACCAAACAAGCCCTACCTCACTAACTGGCCACTCGAGAGGACGTCGAATTTGCTCGAATGAAGAGGACTTGGCTCGGGGATACCCCCGCCAAAAAGTCCTAGAACGCATCCAGCGTCCGAGCGTTCCACGCACTCCACCGGGCAACCAAATCATCCCACTAGTCACACAGTGGCCCCCAGGTCTACAGGTACTTAACGGGCCTCATGAAAAGAGGGGCACACATCCTAAAATCATCGGCCCTCACCAATGATTTTGGCTCTAAACCTACCTCGCGTGTACTTCTGGCATCCTCGCAACATCAGCAACTACATTGTGAAGCACAGCCCTGCAAGGAAAACGGAGAAGCCACCCCAACCACAGGGTTCACACCCCTGTATAAGAGACCCCGCTGTAAAACTTGCACCATTCACCCCTCCACCACTACATTCACCGCTCGAGCTACCGGAAAGACCTACCCCATCAGGCAACACAACAGCTGTGCCACTACCAACCTGATATACCAACTACAGTGCCAGCTATGCCCAGCCAAGTACATAGGCCTCACCACTAACTCTCTGAGCACGAGAATGAATGGGCACAGACAGGACACTGTCAAAAAACTAGACCTGAAACCAGTGGCCCAACACGCAGGCACTCACAACAGAGACTTCAAGAACTGTTACACCACAAGGGTAGTGAAGTCGTTGCCCCCATCATGCAATGAGGAACACCTGAGACAATGGGAATTGGTGCACCAAATCATCACCAGCTCGCGCCAAAAGCCTAACCTCAATCTGAGGTAGACCTCCCACCTGCACACCGCCACCTACTCACCCCAACAGTGCCTTGTAATGTAAATATAAATAATAAAATAATAATAATATTATAATATATAATAATATAATATAATAATAATAATAAAATGTAAATAATGTTTAAATGTTAGTTTTTGTTTGTTTGTTAGTTGTTAGTTCTTCTCCAACGGTCGGTGACCAAGGCCGCGTAGGCCGAAACGTTCGACATTTGTATTAATTGTTAATTGTAAATAAATATTTGTGCACCTTGTCTCGAGCAGCTACCTACATCCTTTAAGGTAACTGTTGTTCTCCTCTCGCCTTTCCCCAACCATAAACACTATATACAACTTACAGTTTTTTTCGTTAATATCAATCAAATAGTCCTACATGCTAATAATAGCTACTTAACATAATATATTATTCAATAGGTGGTACACATTATGTCTACTCTAAATTAGTACTAACGACTTGTACAATGACCAGACTCGCCCTTCCGTCTCGTTCGGACGGTCTAAATCTGAATCCCGAATATAGAGGAATTATTTCATAAATTGATTTGATTTATTTTTTAAATTTGAAATAAATGCAGACTTATCTTTTGCGTGTAGGTCTTCATGTTATTGTATATATTCCATTCCGAGCACTGGTGGGGTGAAGCCATCGCCCCCCATGAGATTCCGAATCGAATTACATAGCCATTGGCCCATTATCCGACCATTAGTATTACCTTTTATTCTATTTTCATTTCTTAACGTATTTTTAATAGTTTAAAAGGTGCAAATTCGCAAATTTTGTCGCTATCGGCGATAATTAGCGCTACGACAGACCCTGTACCCCCCACCCCCAGATAGATCCGCCACTGGTTCCGAGTGCAAAGCTTGCACATAATGATAAAAGAGCAGTCGACAATATTATGAATGAGATCAAATCTCTGAACCAAACTTGGATTTCGTACCGAAAAAAATAAGCCAGCCAGCCCCAAGGAGCCAGTCCAACCCAGTCCCTTTAAGTGTGGTGGTCGGTCACGATCGGCCTTCTGAGGAATGTTGCAGCTGACTGGGCAACAATACTCTACCCCTCGACGCACTTGCTCATCTGAGAGTGGTGGGGGTGCCCGACACTTCATGCCGACCAGAGTCGATAAAGAAGTTTCCCCTTTGGGGAGGTCCCCCAACTCCCAAGTCAAAACGGAATCTAACGTCCTGCGCGCTGAGAGCGGCTCCAATGTGAAACTAATAAAAGCACTGCACGCTAAATACGGTCAGTAGATTATCGATGTGCAGTGACGCTGAAATCAACAAACAACAGACGAAACGTCAAACTTCAATTTTATTTCAATCATATTAGCCCTGGGCCCTAGTCTTTTAAAACGATTTACTTTTGATTTATTATTGTACTATAAAGTGTTGCGCAGGCGTCACTGACATTTTCGTGCGAAATAATTTGAGATATGCCTTGTTCAAGCCTAACGGACGTAAGTGTAGCCTAGGCCCAAGGCCACAATACAGTTTTCAGACGTAAGTACGCCCTTGGCATTCAAATCGAAATCTTGAACAATACATATTGTCGGCCTAGGTCCTTAGCTTAGGTCTACTCCATCAGAAATATCCTCATTAATAAAGAGAGTTTGCTTTATGCCAAAACATTCGCCAACATTCGATCGTATTTAATATTTTGACGTGTCCGCCATTTTTCGTCATCGACTGTTAACTACTAGTAGAAAAGTGACGTAGTTTTATTGAAGTAGTTCCATCAATCGTCACACAGAGTCCGCGGAACGTTAGATTCCCAACGCCAAAAACCGACTTTTTATTTAACCCAGGGCGGTATAGGGAGTTGGAGGACCTCCCCAACGGGGAAACTTCTTTATCGACTCTGATGCCGACTCAGCAAGGGTACCGAGGTTGTCCGAAACTCATTTCAGAAGTTTGAGAAGAGAGCGCTCTCACGCTGAGAAGTTGTACTAGTGTGCGGACTTAGAAAAAATACTCTCAAACGCGCAGACGAATTCCCATAAGGATGAACCATCTTCCCCACATGACTAACCTTTGACTCTAGACATTTATTTAGGCTAGGCCTATATTTTAGTTTTTTTTTTTTTTTTTTAGTAAATCGGGCTATTTTTGTAGGCGCAGTGAATTTTTCACTAAGGTGTGCTCCGCACCCTATTTTGTAAAAAATAAATGTATTTTAGGGGTACCGCGCAGCGATATTTAATGGAAAGCTGATGGGTTTAAAATGCAGATGTGGCAAAATTTTTAAAAAATTTCACTAAAATGTGATTCAAGCATATATATTTGCTAGCCTAGGCCTATGGTTTTGGTTGCCAGAGAGATCTTTTTATACTCGATTTTGATTTAAAAAATGTATTCATGAACTAAACTAACATAATGTATTGTATAGCAAGAAAGCAACCCTCGAAAAATTGCGTGGTAATGGACTCGCCGGGTCTCAAATCCACTCGCCACGAGGTTGGCGTGGTAATCCGGGGTGTGGGGCAAAGCCCCAGCTGCCGGAGGCTTTTTCACCGAAGGCGAAATTTTTTTGAAAAGTACCCCTAGTTAAGTGACCTGAAACACGTTTTTAGGTAAATTTCAATGATGAACAAGGGTTAAATAGGAAACTAATATTGTGATGTAATGACACTCACAAACACTGGACACAAATGATTAATTATTGTCTAAAATCACATGACTTGTCTCGCAAAGTACGTAACTCAATGAATAACACTAATCTGTCTACAACACCAACACGTATCCTGAATTTGCTGCTAATACAAACCTTCCTTTTGTTTGCATGCGACTAGTGCTCAACTGTCCGCCGGCATGTCATAAAAAGGCCCATATCTGTGGGTCGAGTCTTTGCCCTGCTCATTGTAGTTTGTAAGGTTTGAAGGATTGGCGGTGTTGGCGGGGGGGAGGGGGCGGGGGTAAAGTAGGTACCGACAACTTCATTTTCTCGGTTCCACCAGGACTGCCACTGCTCGATATTTAGAAAAAAATTAAAAATTAAAGTTTTGATTTGAATTGCTTTGAGGGATTTACCAGTGGTATTGAGACAAGGGATTAAATGTGTCAACTCGCCAGGAGACTTTTGTAACTCGCCAGTGGCGAGCTGGCGAGTGGATTTTTCGAGGGTTGATGTATAGGCCCTAGATTTTGTTTTGTTTTAGAAGATAAGCATTGTAGGATGAGCATTTTTCAGTGGATTGACCGCTATTTAACTGTTTTAATCCAACTTAATTTTGTTATTGTTAGCACCTGGACCTTCTGCATTGGAAGCAGGGGCGTAGGAACGGGGGGGGATGGGGGGGAAACTCCCCCCATTTGTTGGCTTGACCCCCCCACTGGGGAGGTCAAGTCAATAGTAGGTCTAGTATGGGTGTCATTTGCTAACTTTATAGCTTGTTGGGTGATTTTTTGGATTTTTACTACAGTCTGGCTTGCAAACAAAAAGGAAGGTTTTTATTAACATTTTTTCAGAAAGATTCAGTAAGAGACGTGATTTGCGAGACTAGACTAGCCATCTTATTTTAGACTAATATTCATTATATTTTGTGTGCAGTGTTTTCACTCCCAAGCAGACTGTCGACCGATTTCAGTCAGGTAATCAATCTTCAATGCAATATTAGCTTCAAAATGTTACCCTGAATCATAACTAAAATTCGCCGGAAAACGTGTTTTAGGCCACCAATCAAGGGCACCTTTTAAAAAAATCTCGCCTACGGCGAAATAGCCTCCGGCGGCCGGGGCTCCGCCCCAGACCCCGGTTTGACCACCAAACCTCGCAACCTGATTGGAAACTGAGCCTCTAACCACAAGACTAACAATGATAGCATTCATCCTAATAATATAAGCATGTCTTGATTGTGACTCGAAAGCAGGTAGGTCTATGCCCAAAGAACTGTTTACAATCTAACTTGAAAAAATAATGATAGTGATAATTGGGGGGCATGCAAGATCATGCTCATTTTCCTGCCAAATCAATTTTAGATGCCTTCTTTACCTAGTAAACCCTTTAGAAATTAGAAAAAATTCTTGTTGGATAACAGCAATGTCTAAATTTGTTGCAACCGGGAGAGTGCGGTAGGCATGGGAGATAATGGACGGAGGTTTTCTGTTTTTTCTATTTTAAATATTGTAGGCCTATTTTAAAAAATCAAAAAAAATATTTTTATATTTTATGGCTTCTAATCTAAGATTATACATTTAAAAATATGGCATCAAATGACAGCTCATCATATGACTTATTTACTTGACCTGTAACACATTTTAAATAGCCTACTTTAAATTTATGTGTACCTAATCTGGACCAAGTATTATTCAAAACATTAACCATTATTATTGCACTTTCTTTTATGTGTTTCTATTAAAATAACTTGAAAGTTAAACCCATTATCTCCACACTTTATTTTTGTAAGTTAGCACATTCTTGCATGGGGGGGCTCAATTGGTGGTGATATTGTGTGGTGAAATGGTGATTACTGATCACTCTCAGGCAAAGTACCCTAGACGTGGCAAGGCTGTTATTGACGGAAGCGTTTATTTTAGTTTAGTTTATCGGCCTATAAATTCGCTACTTTGTGATGCTAAAAAAAGTTTAATATATGTAAATTAGGCTACATTAATTATGCATCCAATACTATTACTCACTTGTGGAATCAGAACTATCCAAGGGGGGTTGACCTCGATCTACGTCCACTTCCATAAAACCCTCGTTAGGCTGATCTTCCGTCAGGTCATCATGTTGTTCTTGTTTTAGTGAAGGTAGTTTGTGGGCAAGGTTAATGGCCGCCGAGTAGCTGGACTGCTCCAATTGTTCAATACCTACAACAACCAGTGCTTAACTAGCAGTGAGAACACAGGTGCATGCCAATATGCAAAACACACTCACCTATTTGAATTATAGCAATAAGCAGGATGCCCGCTTTCTTGTAAATTAAAAGAAGAATATGACGGCTTTCACTAGGCCTTCTTGTTTAGCTAGGGCTACGTATCTATATCCCATTCAAACTCATTGCAAAACAATATCTCACGCTCTCATAAGCCAGACATAAATAAATGTATAATATTCACAAAATTGAGTAGGCCCTAGGCCAACACATAAGAGAAAAATCAATTTACTATATATTTTTCATGCCTACGAGGAAAACAATTATAAACAGCCTCGCCTACATTTGGGCCTATTTAGGAATTTGGGAGCTCAATCAACCTATTAAACCAATTTATGTAGGCCTAGGGATCAATATTAAATCACCACAAGAACCTCCGTCCTGCAAACATTTCTTAAGTTGATGTAGCCTAGGCACGGTGGCTGGTAAGTGGTAATTAGCAAACGCACGTGGGATTCAATGTTTAATGTTTAAAATGCAATTGCTACTTATCATTGTTTTCGTTTTTTTTACATAAATTGCATTTATGACTTAATTATCCTTTGCGAATTTTCCAACTCTTTCGAAGGTGTTTCTTAAATATGGCCTATTCTTTTGAAGACAACATTCAAAATCAAAATAATTAAACATTAAACAGTATAAATGAAGAAAAGATGGCAGTAGGCCTAAATATATTGAAAAAATTAAGATAATAGCACAATGTGGGACTATTAGGCCTACCTTCCAGCTGGGCAATCACAGTATGAGATTGTTTATTCCCTGCAACCTCATGTGGGAATCTGTCTGGTGTTTGTTTCACAGGCTTATGTTTCTTGGTCCTGTTTGAACAAGGTAGATTGTTGTCAGTGGGTGATTGCTGTTTTGTTTTGCTCGGTCTTGAGGTCGACAATGCTCTGCCGCCAGAGAAAGTATCATGTGCCCGTGGCTTGGAATTACCCAGTCTCGAAGTCTCGTTCGAGGCAACGCTAAACTCCCATTGATGCGGTGGAACGTCTAATCTTTCAAGACGAACATAACACGGTCGCATCGACAGCCTGCACATATTAGAGTTGGCTATGAAATGTGTACTTTTTTGTTGATGTAAGGTCGATTCCTCACAGCTAGTGGGAGACGGAAGCTATCATTTCACTACTGCAAGGCGAAATAGGTTGCCGCACTGTTTGTGGTTCGAAGATTAGAAACGTCACTCTCACAAGCTGTTTCAATCTTGCATGGAGGTGATTCTATTTTGAAACATTTTTGCTCTTGCTTCAATGGGTCTGTCTCAATAAGGAAGTTTTCATGACTTAATGATTCATCCATTTCCGGATCATTAACAGAAACATTGATGAAATTGTTGGGAGGTGCTTCTTGAAGTGGATCGCTGGGCTCTTGCTTAATCGGACGGAGTAGTCCGGATGTGTATGAGAGAGAAATGTCTAGATCAGGACAGGATGATGCAGGGAGACTGTTTTCCAATCTGCACGTAGGAGAGTTTGCTCTGATATGTGTAGGCCTATTCTGAATGTAAGCAATGTCCGATGCCCCAAGACCAGTGGGACACACTGCTGTGGGACTTATCAGTTCCGCTATCGCACTGGTTATATTTTGAAGAATAGAAGTGTCACTCACACAAGCTTCTTTAATCTTACATTCAGGTGATTCTAATTTAAATAGTTTTTGCTCTTGCTTCAGTGGGTCTGTCTGAAACTGGATGTTCTCCGGACAAAATGATATGTCCGTTTCAGGATCGTGATACAGTAACATTGATGAAATCTTTGGTAGGCACTTCGTGAAGAGGATCGCTGGGCTCTTGTTTAATTGGAAGGAGAAACTCTGTTGTGTAAGAATTGTACAACTGTGAGTGACAAGAGATCTCCGAGGGTAAGTTGATGGATGTAGTCTCTGTAGGCTGCCTCGCGGGATTCGATGGCTTCTCCCCCGGGTGAGTGATGAACCAGGCTGGGCCTTGCTGCAGAGGATCATGTACGGTAGGCGGTGGTACAATACTGCCCTCATCAACATACTGGCTGTCCATAGCTGATGGATGGTCAAACTCTAATTTATCATTTGTTGTCTGAAACAAGCAGAATAAGCAAATGGTTACAATGGTACAAGTCAGCCTTTTGGACTCGCTGATCTATCAACAGGAATGAAATAGGTCCTTCTCTGTTTATGGGTGTGTTCATTACACACTGGTAATAAAGTATCATCAGCAATAGGAATTATAAGTAGAATGAAGAGGTTTGTAACAGAGAGAATGTTGAGGTTACTTGTAGATTCTTATATTCACTCTATTACTGATTATTGTTTAGTGGTTTGGGCAGTAAGACCTTCTACCGAATATGTTGTAGTACTTCAGAAGAGAATTGACCATCTGTTTGATTCAATTCCTATGAGCCAAGATTTACAATCTGATTGCTTCACGATTGAGGAAAGAATGAAATATAGCGTACTGGTAAATACATACAAAATATTGAAAGGTATGTATTCAGGTATTTTACCCAATATTTTTCAATTTGTTGATCGTGATAGAAATTCTATTCTAATGAACTCTTTGAAAGTTCCTAAATTAATTTCTGAATCATTAAGAAAGTCATTCTTTTACAGAGGAGTATCATTTTGGAATTCAATTTCTTATGATATTAGAAGCCAATTAACTGAGCTAGGAATAGTACAATTTAAAAGTAAAATTGAAGCAATGATAATGAATCGAAGAACAAAGAAGAATTGATTTTTACTATTTATTTGTGGGGCATTGTCTCTGTGTTTATGTAATGTTAATTTATCTTCATATGTTCTTATTCATGATTTTGCTGTTCTCTTTGTTTGTTCATTATTGCTTTGATTTTGATGTATTCAATGTATTTTCAATTGATATTTTTCTGCCTAGATTGTCTGGTTGCCGCCCACTGGTGGAACTTGCAACTTGAGTTAGGTGTCCTGTATCATTGCTGTGATCAGTTTTTGACTTGAACAATTTTAAATAATTATATATCTGATATAATTATATATTAGAGTCAAGATCTTTTGCACTAAATTGTTATCAAGATTTGAACACAAGAATGATGGTTGAACACAAGAATGAAGATTCGCGTTCGGTGGTTTCTTCCGCGAAAGATTGATTACTCCCTGATTTGCTGTTCCTGATTTTTGGCAAACCTCATATTCGTTTGAGTGGGATCGTCTAATAAATCAGTTTTTTTCTTTTCGTTTTTCTTTTTTTTTTATGTTTTTCTTTTTTCTTCTTTTTTCTTTTCTTTCTTTTTTTTCTTTTTTTTCCTTTCCTTTTTTCTTTTTTTTTTCTTTTCTTTTCTTTTTCTTTTCTTTTCATTCCCCACCCCCTTTTTTATATATTCGATTCATTCATAAATTACATTTAATATCCTTTTTATTTGTTATCGAATTTGTTGAATATTTAATGCATTGTTGTAATATTACTATTTCAAATATTTACTTAAATGTAGTTCATTGTTGTGTCTGCATCTATGTAATTAGATTTATTTAGTTGTCCTCCTTTGTAAATCAGTTTTTATAACTGAATAGGATAGACGTTAAATAAATAAATAAAAAAATAAAAAATAAATAAAATAAACTGAACCGATTTATGGCCTAATGTTTTTTCTCTCTATCACATGGACAAAAATTGTGGTTGCTGTAACTAGGAATACGCACAAGTCGTAGTTAGATGAGCGATCGAGCCAAGAGTAATTTGAGGCATGATGCATTTGACTTGACTTTTGGCTGCCTTTTGTGATCAAGAGTTGTACACTCAGGGACAAGACAAGAGTGCAGATTCATGGTGGTAAAGGTAGCTCAACTCTAATGTATCTTCAACAAAAGCAGATGTTGAGCAAAAGAAAAAAGAAAAAAGCAGATGATGGTGTGACGAGTGTGATGCTGTTTTGTTCACATCAGCCACGGTCTGTGTGGTGTGACGCAGACTGTTAAACATAACTGATACAACTATGAAGAGTGTGTGAATAAGAGGGGCCTATTCACTTTTATTGATCATCATCACCATTGCCAAGTAACTAAACAAATAAACAAAACATGACCATTCGGTCAATCCTGAGGATATCCCAGGGATGTCACAGCTTTAAATGCTTTGTTTCCAATTACCCTACTTCAGTTTCCTGATGGGTCTACGAGTGCTATCATGGCTGTTTCCATTTAGCGGTTAACCCAATATTCGGGGTAATTGGAAACAAATTTGATTTTTTTTTTAAAGCAAAAAAAATACCATACAATATTCCTCCATGAAATTCTTGTTGTTAACATCCCATTGCACAATTTTGCTCCCTACATTGTTTCTCTACTATAAATAAATAAGTCTGGCCTAGCCTACAAATAAGATAACATTTTTAAAATGCTAAATGTGTTTCCAATTACCCACATACCTATAGGCCTACTTTTTGATTTTTTATATTTTTAAACAATATAAAATACAGTTATATATAGCAGTGGTTGTATTTTAATTATTCAGCCGTAAATTGCTTTTCAATCGAGATAGGCCTAAAGCACAATTAATGTCAAGCTGGAGGTCATAGTAATGTGGCAACGCCATTTTGGAGCCGCCCCTAAACCTGATTGCTAACATCATGAACATCACTGTGTAGGGTAAAATATTTGGTTCATATCTACAAAAGTCTGTTTTAAAATCATGTAGCCAAAGTAGGCCTATTGATGTCAAATTCAATTGGCCCCCATTTTGTTTTATTGTGAGTTAATTTTTTTTTTTTTTTAGTAGGCCTATGTGAAACAGTATGCATATTCCTAGCAATACATTAAGTATTCATAGTACCAAGTCATAAATCACTCCGACACATCGCAAAACAATATTAAAAATTTAAAACATCGTAGGCCGCAAAAAATTGCACAGTTCTGATTTTTTGGGATATTGTTAGGATAGATACAATAGTGTAAAACCAAGTTTGCAGCTTCGAAAGACTCTGTGCTAACGGCGTGATGCTCCATTTTTTTTTTTTTTTTTTAAACCTTTTTTTGGACTTTTTTCAGTGTTTGACTTATAACTTCTAAAAGGTGCATTCCTACGGAAAAAGTTGATAAAATTTACTACAATTTGACCCAACCGCAGTTCCATAGGTCCAATAGGTCCCGAGATACAGCACTTAGGCCTAAAAAATTGGTAATTTTTTCAATAAAGGTCGAAATTGTAGTTTTAGCCGTCTTCCGAGCAGAATATCGGTACTCAAAACATAAATAATAAAATAGGTAGGGGCCTACTCATCCTACGAGGAACGTCATGGAAGATGAAGTTGTAGAGCAGTTACCGGTACTTATCATTAATTAAACACTAGGCCTAGATCGGATCGTTATTGTTAATGGTAATTAATTAGGCCTAGCTATAATAGGAGAAGAAAGGAAGAGATTGGGATTATGTGGTGGGAGAAAAGATGGTGGAGAGGTCTATGTTTAATGCAGACATGGATGTGGCAACAGATAGTGATGATCATTACTACGGTACGTGCTACCTAGCCCAGCACTGCAATCATGTAACTTTGCCTAGATATCGATCGTTAGCCTGAACGATAGTTCGCCCGAACGATTGAAGGCTTTACGGGCGATCATGTACTAACGATCGTTCCGAGGTCTCAATCGTTCACTATCATCGTTAGACTTTGGCAGTGCACCACACACTCGGCCGTGGCGAAGCGAACCTCGTTACAAGAAGTAAATATCCGCAAAATTACAATACTTACACAAAAGCGGGGTCCAAGACTGTTTTAATAATTATTTTTACTGTAGCAGGCATTGTGATGGGCAATGGAAATTTTCAACGACGGTTGAAAAAAAAAAAAATTGTTTTCTAGGGCCTAATAATGATAGTTCCTACTTGGATAATACTAGAAGTTTTACTGTGTTGTACGCCCAGTAGGCCCATCTCTATTCCTTCTCATTGCATGTTTATCTGGACAATTATAGTGGCCCCGACTGGGGATCGAACCCAGAACCTCTGGCTTAAGGCCTACGTACCAATGATAGGGCCTATTTACTAGGAAGCTTTGCAAAAGCTTTTTTAGCCGCGTTGATGGATAAGCTTTTTTTTAAGTTTTTAGTTTGCGTGGGATGTCTTTACTTTCGCAACTGCTTTTTGAATGCATTGTAGGTGATTGTTGCCAAGTTTCTATTGTTACCTACTTGTTAAATTGTTATTATGTTCCCTTCCACAAAAAACTTGTATTAAAACCTTTATTTCTATAGATTCTGGCCAATTTTTTCAACTTTTTCTTTCAAAATGCAACGCATCACCATTAGGCCTAGGGTACCTTATTGTCCATTGACGATCAAAACATATTGTTTATATTATTTCAGCTCATTGCGTATAAGTAGGCAGCTAGCGGGGCGAGATCCACCTGGCTGGCATGGGCTAGTGGTAAGCATTTAGCCTACCGCACGGAGGGTTGGGGTTCGATCCCCGTTAGTTTGAACTTTTTTATATTTTCACACCCACATATTATTTTTGAGGGGTGTTAAATAGGAAATAATTTTGTTTTATTATGAAAATTTCTTAATGTTTCACGCTAATACGTTTCGAAAGGCACACGATTCGCATTTTGAATGTTACTTCAATTTAAATAATTATTGTTGCAGACCAAATTCCAGTTTAAATGGAGTTTTTTTTTATACAAAATAGGGTAGGGCCTACATTAATTTTATTGTAGACACCACTATTTGCTAGCTCTGACTTCCCTTGAAAACATTAAACAATTCAATTTGAACCATGTAAATGCACTTTTAATGTTTTAATCTTTCCATCAAGTTTCTATTTAAGCCCTTGAACAAAATATGAGTCAAAACTCAATAGAATATTATCATTTAAAACGGAATTCATTAATAATAACAAATTCAATAAATATTGGATGCATATTTGCAAGGAAATGTGTGCTGAAAGATTCCTCAAGGGCTTTCTACAGTTATTTTTTACATCGTTCGCGTTCTCACCTAGGTCTGAGGTGGGTGATAACGCGGACGACCATTCCAATCGATAACTAGCTGTACATGATCGCTCCGAACGATGTTGATCGACAACGCTCGCGTACTCGGTCAAAAATTATCGAAAGCGAGTACTACATGATTGCAGTGCAGGGCGGCTCTGCTTTGGTTGAGGGGACTCAAAACAATTTTTGCTGGAAAAAGTAGGTTGGGGGGGGGGGGGGGGGCGAAGTTGCCATTACGAGGTTAGAAGCCCTACACCAGTTTATAGCAACGTTACCAACGCTCATGTACTCGATCAAACATTATCGAAAGCGAGTACTACATGATTGCAGTGCAGTGCAGGGCAGCACTTCTTTGGTTGAGGGGACTCAAAACAATTTTTGCTGGAAAAAGTAGGTTGGGGGGGGGGGGCAAAGTTGCCATTACGAGGTTAGTAGCTCTACACCAAGAAATAGCAACGTTTAAGTTTTTGTAGAATAATAGTTAAATTACGCGATGTAGCCCCTAGGCCTACCCTACCTACTAAAAAGCGTGAAAACTGAAAAGCATGAAAAAAACAAGTTACTCCCCTGAACCGAAGAAGTAGGTTTAGGCCTGCCTACCCCTAGGGCAACCGGTACTTTTATGGTTGGAATTGTGCCAACTTTTAAACAAGGGAAAAAGTAGGTTTGGGGGGGTGGGGCCCAAAGTGCATAGGCCTATTATTTAAAATACCCTAAGAGGCCTAATAATGATAATATTGTAAAACATACGTGCTTCGTCCCCCCCCCCCCCCAAAAAAAAAAAAACTACTTTTCCCCTAACATCCCCTTGTTGAAAAGTTGGTGCATGCCAACCATAAAAGTAGGCCTAGGCCTGGGCAAAGCCCTACTGGGCAGCCTATGGCCTCAACCCTCAACAATCCACTCACAAGTCACAAGCTCTCAATTTGCAAGTGAAAATTTGTTGCTTGCTAGTTGGCAAATTGACACTCGCAGATAACTCATCGTGCGACCCTGCTTTTTTTACGGTCTAGCATTTGAATCGCCGCGCCTGCTATACAACTACCGCGTATTACCTGATGGGCATCATGGCCTGTTACCAACCACTCGCCAAAAACGAAGTCCATCAAAAAGTCAAGGTCAAGTTCCAGGCTACCCTACAACGCACGTAACAAAGAGACGAGAGCAGTAGAATAGAATAGAATAGACAGTCTTTATTTTTGTTGTACAATGGGTTACATGGATAATGGATAATAATCATGAAACACATGGACAAAAAGCAAAAAATGGCGAGGTTCGATGACAGATCGTTCTTCCACCTAACCAGTGACTGACTTAGAATTAACTTAAATTATTTAATAACTTAACTTAAAATTAACTTAAAGAATACCTTAAAAACTAACAACACATATTTCGAGGTTACAACATATTACTTGATACAAGCCTAAACTTCACTTATGTTTGCAACAGTGCAGTAAAATAAAGAAAAGAGCATTTATAATAAATATGTATGTCATGAAGTAGAAGTGTACCCAAGTGAGTGGTTTTGATTTAACCTTATTTCGGATTATTATGCTTTCCTTCTGTATTTTCATCAGGTGATTTTTGTAGTTAGTTTTAAAAGGACTACTGATTTAGTGCTCTTTAAGGCCAAAGGTAATTTGTTCCAAAGTCTAGGCCCGTTTATTGAAAAAGATGAGGAAGATTTGGAATTATGATGATTGAAGACGAGGTTTTTTGTTTGGCGGGTGTTATGGTTGTGTAAGTTTTTGGTGAGGGAGAGTTTATGGTACAGATATTTCGGAGTTTAAGTATTTACAATTTTATGCATTAGAGTTGCCATGTGAAAATTTCTCCGATTTTTCATGTTTAACCATCCAAGTGCAGGGAGATGAGGTGATATTTGTTCTCTATAAGGACATTAAGGATGAAACTAACATGCGTTTTGCCTTCTGGATGTCCTATCGAGTGATTGTTATGCCTGTG
>JAMZAV010003673.1:0-66440 GCA_024449915.1 Sweltsa coloradensis | reverse complement strand
AAAAAATTTATATCAAAATTTTTGTTTTGCAAACAAAAAATTTTGAAAAAAAAAAAGTTGGGAAAAAAAACTATTTTTTTTTACTTTTTAAGGTTTTGGAACAAAGAAAACTCAACCTGGTGATGACAGTGTGAAATTTCCCCAATGCTCCTTGGATAAATCATCAGAAAAATATACTGCAGTGCAACTAGACTTAATTTAGAATTTACACAAGCCCAAAGATTTACCCACAACTCAACCCGTCCAAACTAGTTCCCTTCCCCTACTGTGTGTGGGACAGTGTGGGGTACACTGGAAGGGGGGGGGGGTACCCATCCCAACCCATCTCCCTCCCGACTGTCTGCACACATACCTAACCCCGGGAATATATTTTCCCATTGAATATTTTAAAAGTGTTCATTAAATTAAAACATCGTATTTTTTGGGGGATTTAGGATTTTGGGTTTATATATTTTTTAAATTTTTTTTTGCGATTTTTGTTCAAAAAAATATTTTGATTGAGCCGCCCATTTGTCATTTTTTATGCTTGATTAAAAAAAGCGTTATGCGGGGAAAAGGTCAGGCTATTCTAAAACATATGTTACAGTGAAAATAAAAATAATTTTCAAAATTGTATTGAAATCGTTTTTTTCTCGGGGTTGTATTCTTTTTGACACGAGAAATACACTTCTGTTGGCAGCAAAATTTAAGTTTTGGGCCCAGCAAAGTCCAATCCGGTCCAATCCCCCAAAAAATAAAATAATGTTAGATTTGAATAAAATCGTTTCACAGACAGTAGATTTTTTTTTTTTGAAATTTATTGGACCGGGCTTAATACTGTCCCAGTCCCTGAGCAAGACCCTATTTTAATTATTTCCCGCCCCGGTTTGCGAGGTTCAGAGAATTTTTTACTCTTGTCTGTGAAACTGATGAAATCACAGATTTCATGCCAACCAAATTCCCTGGACCTCATGTTGTTTGTGAAAAAAATCCTTTATCAAGAAGATCAAAATTTTGTTTATAAAAATATTGCACAATGAGAAGAAAGTGGGTTCTTTATCATGATATTTTGGGTCCCGTGTGCAATTTGTGATAGAGTATTGAGAGTGGATCATTTTTTTCCTTGTGAAGTACTGATTCAAAAAAGTGATGGTGGGGATTGGGACACGCGACGGGAAGGGGGTGAGGGGTGGGGTTTAAAAATTAAAAATTTGAAAATATAATAAAATTTTTTCACTTTCTAAATTTAAAAATTGTTTTAATTATTTTTAGCTTTTAAGACTAATTTAACTTATAATTCAAAAAATCTTAAAATTTGCCCGCCATATTGGATTCAAAATGGCGGAAAAAATTTCAAAAAATTCCGCAATAGTCGGTGGGATACAGTTTAAGGTTTTTTAGTCTAAATTTGGAAAAGAGAACTGTTTTATGGTAGGGTTTATCACTAAAAGTCCCAATATCGACATGTTTACTGAACCATGTATCCTACTTCTAAAAAATATACTTTAGTTTTTGTTGCCTTTCCCCAATATTTTGTTTTTTTTTTACTGCAGGTACAAAGTATAATATTGGCATTATGATAAGTAAAATGACACCCAACCAAATTTAAGTTCAAATATTTTTCCAATAATATTTCAAAATTTTGATTTAGCCACAAAACACGTACTATATTAAACAGTTCTTCAGGCCCGAAAGGGATGTCCACATTAACGGCTCATACGATTCATCATCATCTATAGTCCCACCCAAAAGTCTGTTACAATGGTATACGAGGGTTGGCAACAGCGTTTGTCCCAAAAATCAAGCTTATAATGAGCTCTTCTGATAGCGGGCGTATGCAGTTGAGTCGGGGGCATACTTAGCTTATACTTGCTTTTTCGAAAAAAAACAAAAAAACCAACAAAACACCATCGTTTTCAATTTAAGTATTTTTTTTTTGGGCATCGCAATACCAGAGCTATGTATTCTTCAAGGATGAACTTTTCTTCTCCAAAATTGTTTTTGTTCCCCCTAGTGATGCAAGGGTTTTCCAGGAATTGTCATCGCATAAAAAACCTTTCTAGAAACTAATTTTGATTTACCAAAAAGAATTAGTAATGTCACCCCAGAAAGGAATGCATTCAGTAAAGCACAACTCTTTTTGTCCCATTGCTTCAAAATTTTTGTATTGAAATTGACTGGTTTTTAATTTGTTAAAACCAGATAAAATGTTTCTGGAGTTGGAAATACGATGGTTTAGCCAACCAAAAAAGTAGGCAGGAGGAAGATGGGTCAAGGACTGAGCCCCTTTCGGTTGCATGAGTGCACTTGGTCTAGCGACTATCAGAAATTTTTCGGAACTTTCATTGATGACTGATAATTTGTGGATACGTTCCACAAAAAAAGTTGAGACTGTGAAGACTAGTCAAAGAAAGTAAAAGAAAAAAACCCAAACGGGGGTTTTGACAATTAAAAAAAAGACAGAAGTTTTTTTTAATCGTCTTTTTTTCTATGTCTTCTCTCCAAAAATAAATCTAAAAGAATAAATTGGTAAATACAAGCTATCTCTGTTCCATCAGTAGTTGGAAAAGAATGGACCATGAACCACGCAATCAAAGGAAGTAACGATTTTTTGAGCCCACCACCCAAAAGAACTGCAAGCTATCGAAACAGAATCCCCAAAATCCAAAATGTAACCCCAATTTGAAAATCATTGGGTTTGTGATGGAATGACAGACTTACAGCATTAAAGTTGAAAAGGGACACCGGAAAATTTCGTTTTGGCAGACAGTTTTGTAAAAAATCTTTTAAAAGTATGGAGTTTTCAGAGGCCCAAGTTGTATTTGATACGTATTTTGAGAAATCGCTAAAAAAAAATCACAAAAAACAAAGCAGGTGGGAAAGCCCCCCATTCAGTCAAATTAGAACCTCAAAAAATAAAAAATGGGTCCCTCAAAACAAACTTAGCCCAAAACCCCCAATTAAAAAATAAAGATTCGATTACAGAATTGTTGAGTAAAGGAATAAAAAAAGGCTACGGACTTAAAAAAATGTGTTGTTTCTAACGCAACTTTGAAAAAAGCCACAAAATTCCCATGTCGAAAAAAGTTTCTCAAGGAGGGGCCCGACACGAAAATCTTTTCTCCATGCCTTCATGCAACCGAAAGAGGGGCCGTTCTTGTTTTTGATATTACACCCCGACACTGACTTCAGTGTTGGCACCACGATTTCACAACCCCCAAAAAAGATTCTTATCTGGTTTAACAAGGGTTAAACCACGACAAATTTCAATAGAAAATTTTGAAGAAAAGGGAAAAAAAGAGTGCGCTTTACTCAAAAAAGCTTTCTTTTTCTGGAGCTGACATTACTAATTCATTTTTGGTAAACAAGATTAGTTTCGGGAACAGGTTTGTATCGAGAAAATGCCCCTGGAACCCCTTGCATCACTGGGTGGAACAAAAAAAATTATTGGAAAAAAAACGTATCAGTCCTTGAAGAATACATTGCTTGTGTACTTCGAGTGCCCAAAAAAAATACTCTTTTGAGAAACGATGGTGTTTATTTTTCGTTGTTTTTTTTTTTTTTTTTTACAAAAAAAGCAAGAAAAGGCATAATAGCCACGACTCAAGCGCACTACGCCCAGCTATCAGAAGAGTTTTATAAAAGCTTTTGATTTGGTAGCAATGCTTTTGAAAAACCCTCGTATACCATTGTAACAACTTTGGAGGACTATAGATGATGATGAATCGTATATCCCCCAAAATGGTGACCCCCTGCGGGCCTGAAGAACGTTAAATATTACAGTTTTTTGCTAAATCAAAATGTTTAAAAAAATATTGGAAAAATATTTTGAACTTAAATTTGGTTGGGTGTCATTTTACTCTATCATAATGTCATGCAACTTTTGAACTCTGCAGAAAAAAAATAACAAAAAATATGGGGAAAGGGCAACAAAAATTTTGAAAAAAATGGGGTAAGACACTGGTTACAAGTAATAAAGTCGAGAGGGGTACTTTTGGTGATAACCTGCCCTAAAACAGTTCCTAATCCATATTGAGACTTTAAACCTTCAATCATACCCCCAAAACAAATAGGGGGGTTTTTTAAGAAATAATTTTTCCGCCTTTTTGAACCCAAATATGGCGGTCAATTTAATGATTTATTGAAATTTTAAAAGTTAAATATAGTCTTAAAAGCTAAAAAAAAATTTAAAAAAACAATTTGAATTTAGAAAAAATGAGAAAATATCTGATAATTTTACAAAATTTTGACTTTTAAACCCCACCCCTCACCCCTTCCAGTCGGTGTCCCAGACCCCACCATCACTTTTCGAATCAGTACTTCAAAAGGGAAAAAAAAATGTCCCACTCTCAATACTCTACACAAAATTGTCAGGGGTTTATTAAAAAAAACCCACTAGAAGATCAAACAAGAAAATTTGCAATGTTGAAGTTTTTCCCCCTTTAACCCACCAAGTAGGTTTTGATAATTATCCTTTTTTGTAAAAAATCTGTCAATATCCATATCTTAATTAATTGTGTATAGTCTCCTATATTCATTCTGATGTTTAGCATGTGATAATTGACGGCTCGTTACTCTTGCAAATTAGAATTAATTTACAATTGTCCCTTTTTATACCCACCTTTAAAATACTTTTTTATCTTTTTTTTTATTTATTCCTCCTCAAGTACAGCATTCTGCCTTTTTACATTAGTACAAAGATAAAAATTTTAAAATCATATTAAAAAAAACATAAAACGTAATAAAACAGGGGAACATTTCAGTAAACATACAGTTGTAGGGTACTTTATTTTGAAAATAAGTAAAAAAAATAATAGAACTTTGCATGAATGATTAGGTGAAAAGTGCACAACATGTGTGCAAATGGGGGCCCTTTTCCCGAACCTGCTGGTGAAGACAAAACAACATGAAAAATAATATGATTCCTAGAATTGGGAGACGATTTTTGAATGCTCGCCGAAGAACCCCCTCCTCCAAAATTTGAAGACTGATGGATGAGCTGTGCAAACCGGGTTTTTGACGGGGAATCGGAGGTTTTTTACTCTGGAAAGCTTAAAGCCGTAAATGCGCCCCCAAGCGGTATTGTGGAAATTTACCAGCTCGTAAAAAGACAAATTTTAAAGTTGATAATATTTTATTATGATCTGATCGCGAAATTTTGCAAGCCTTTGAAAACAACCTGTCAATTTGATTTTATGAACATAACTAAAAAAAAATTTTTTAAAAATTACAAAAATAAAAAAGATTTTTGATTTTTTTGGGGGCTCTTACTAGCTGATGTTTGCGAGGGGGATTTTTATCTTGAATCGATTGCACGATTAGCAAGCCTTGCTCGGGGTAATTCTCCCGGGGGCCCAAGGGGTAAAAAATTGTAAATAAAAGCAAATACTCGCGCCAGGGTGGCAGGGATCTTTTAAATTGAAATAAATAGCTTTTAGTTTTAATAAAATTTTCCAAAAGTTTTACAAAATATAGATAAAAAAATTGTAGGCCTACTTTTGTTATTTTAACCAATAACAGGATTAACCTGCTCAGTCTGTGGGGTCACGGCCAAAGCAATTGTGCAATGATCCCCAGACGGGGCCTCGGGCCCAAAATATAAAAGATAATTCGATACGGTTTTCAGCATTTTTAGAATCGTTGGCGTAAAGGCCAATTGAATCACATTCGTATATAAGTATCGAAAACACAAAAAAAAAAAATTTGAACTTTCATTAAAACGGGTTTGTTTGTTTTTTCCTTTTTCCAAATTTGTGAACATGCATTTGCAAACCCAAAATTTAAAGACGTTTTGGCCCTAGAGAATGAATGTATTTAAAAGGTTTGTTTAAAATCATTTGTAGCGCTTATAGTACATACTATTTTTTCTGAAAGTAGGAATTTTGGGTCGCACGGCAAGGAGGGCAGGACTAGTACCCCGGTGTGTCAGTGGGAAAGTTCTGGGCCCGCGCATGAATACACGAAAAGCTGTTCCCCCCCTCGACCAACTGGGCTACACTAGCGATAGACTGTCGGGGGAAGGGCCCCCTTCTTCTCGTCCCCACGACGTTTTATTCCCGTTCAGTTTTCACTGGCCTAATGAATGAAGAATGTGGGTCGAATAATAATTTTTTTAGCGTTATGAAGTGAGTCAGTGATGGGAAAAAAATACAAAAAAAACTAAAAAAAAAAAACATGTCAGGGAGGAAAACAAATTTTGAAACAAAAAAATTGCTTTGAAAAACATTCTTTGCATAAAGGGATGGCTCGTTTTAAAAAGGGCCCATTCTAGTTGTAATTCGTTGACCTTTTTCTAAACGTTTTATTATTTACTTCTTAGGCCTAAAAGTAAGGTTCCCATAGTGTCGAGTACCCTTATTTCAAACACAAATCATGATTCTGAATAACTAAGAAAAACCCCATATTACAACCCCAGGCATGCAATATCCCTTTTGCACTAGTATTTCAGATAACTAGGAAGCTTCGCAAACGCTTTTTCAGGGCTTTTTTGGATGGGTATTTTTTTTTTAAACAAAAAAAAGCAAAAAAATTGCGATTTTCAAGCGAAATTATTTTCGATTGCCCCAAAATTTTCACACAAAAATATAAATTCATAAAAAAAAAGATCTGAAAAATAATCTTTACAATCGGATAAAGCAAATGGGTTTTTAAAAAGTCGAAGAATTTATTTTTTTTATAAAAAAAAAGCGTAAAATTGCGATTTTCACAGAAATTATATTTCGATTGCGTTAAAATTTTCACCCCCAATATATATGATTCAAAAATTAAGGTTCTGTGAAAAATCAAAAATGGGAAAGCAGTAGGTGGTTTTATAAGCAAGAATGTTTTAAAAATGGAAAAAATCGTAAAATTGCGATTTTCAAAAAAAAAACTTTTTTGATTGCGCTCAAATTTAAATAAATATTTTAATTTTTAAAAATTAAGGTACTGTGAACAAATCATTACAAAAAAAAAAAAGTAGTTTTTTATAAGTCGAAAAAATTTTTTTTTTAAAATCGAAAAAACGTAAAATGGCTTTTTTAAATAAAAAAAATTTTTTCGATTTCATAAAAAAACGTGGCAGTTCTAATTCAGAGATATCGAAGGCCCCAATTATTCATCGTATTGGATATCGGTTTAGGGAATCGTGTTAGCAAACACAATAATACAAACAAAAAAAAAAAACATTCCGGATTTTTTTCCCAGTGTGTAAAATGGAATCTTGCTCCGCTCACCCAATTAATTTGAAAAAAATTAATGTGTGCAGAGGGGGAAACAAAAGTGTTCCCGAATAAAAACCAGTCCCAGCCCAGGACTTCCCCCCAACAGTGAAAAAGGGCCATACTTGAAACATTTTTTTATTCAATTTTACAACAAAAAATCGATTTTTGTCGGTGCCATGCCATGTGCTAAGCAGTTTTCAATATAAAAAAAAAACCCTTGATAAAACCTTTTACCCCGAAAAAAAAATGTCACATTACACGGTCATTATTTTAAAATATTTTGTTTAATTTTTAGGAAAAACGAACCATTGTTTTTGTTTCTGATTTTGTGGTCTAGGGCTCAAAAATGTAATAAACAGCAGTTGACAATGCTGCATTCTTTTTTTTGGGGATGATGTATGAGATGTACATTACTTTTACTAAAAACCCATTTCAAATATGAGAAATTTTTAACCCCAAACACCACACGCATGACAAACAAAAAAACTGGGGTTTTTTCCCGGCCAAAGCTGCCGTCCGCAGTCACAGCCCTGCACCCTTCCCCCCCCGGGTCCGATTCCCGCCGAGGTTGAGCGAAAAATCAAACAAAGAGAGTGTACAACTGAGCAAGCACACAAAATTTCCAAGGGCGTCCCCAGGGGGGGGGGGTGAAGGGGGGGAGTTGCCCCCCTGGCTGTCTTCGAAAAGCCCTTGCCCAGCTTTCAACATAGCATATTTTCTTCAGTTTCTTCTGAGACAACTTTTTTGGATGAGCGAGGAGCGAAGCGAAGATTTTCCCTTCTATACACTGGAAAAAAAATCCAGAATGTTTTTTTTTTTCCCTTTTTTTTTATTTTGGTGTCTGGAACCGATTTTCCGGCTAAACCGATACTCCAATTGCAAGCAATTTTCTGGGGGCCTTTTAAATCTCTAACTTTGAACTGCCACGTTTTTGAGCACAATCTAAAAATTTTTTCAGAAAATCCAACTTTTCGATTTTTTTTTGTGTTTTTTTGTTTCTGTTTTTATTTTTTTTTTGTTTTTTAATACGATTCCCGGCTAAAACCCCATACCCCAATTGCGAGAAATTTCTGGAAAAAATTTTAAATCTCTGAACTTAGGAACTGCCCTTTTTTTAGCACAAACGAAAAAAATATTTCTCATGAAAAACGCAATTTTTTCGATTTTTTTTTTGTTTTCTTTTTTTGTTTCTGTTTGTATTTTTTTTTGTGTTTTGTTGTTAACCGATTCCGGCTAAACGGATACGCCCAATGCGATGAAATTTTTTGGGGCCCCTTTTTAAATCTCTGAACTAAAAACGGCCAGTTTTTTGAGCCCATTGAAAAATTTTTTTTTTATTAAAAACGAATTTTACGATTTTTTTATTTTTTAAAAAATACGATTTTTCGTTTTAAAAAAAAACTTCGCTAAGTATGATTTTGTCACAGAACAACAGAAAATCTGCATAACACATGGGAGTTTTAATGCACCAAATACGCTCATCCAACAACGCGCCTGAAAAAGCGTTTGTGAAGCTTTCCCAGTGTTAAAAATGAAAAGCAGAATTCTTTTATATTTATACTTTTGGGAACTAGAGGGCGGACAAGGAAAAAATTTTAAAATTGGCAAGAAAATCGCCAAAGGATTTGTGTTATTGAGCTAACACGGCCACGGCATTTCAGTAATAATCATTTCAAACACCGTTAAATTTTTAATCAATTTATCACAGTTTTGCTTTACAACGTTTTAAATTTGGTCTCCCCCCCGTTTTTGTTGTGAAACGGGGGGGTATTTGTGACGTAACTCAAAAAGTATTGTTTTGGAGAATAGAGAAGTCCCGGGTTCCAGTATTAGGGAAAACCACTTATAAATGGTTAGCCTTTTTTCTAATGCCAGAATCATGTTTTACTTGTTATTTTTTGTGTAAAAATTTCCACAAAAGTGGGAATTTTATTTTTGTTTTTTTTGTAAAAGACCGTGACTTTTTTGTCAACAGATAAGAAGGTGACAAACGGCTAGTAGATGTGAAAAATTTTTCATGAATAATTTAAAATTTTAAAAGGATACAAGGGGTAATTATTCAATTCCCCCCGAAAAAATTGAGCTTTTAAATTTTTATTAATATTGTATAATGTATATATAAATATATATATATTATATATATTAATATATATAATGTTTTACGCAGACTTTCCGGGGAAAAATGCAGACATTTTATTTTCGGGTAGTAACCACACGGACTACCAAAATACAATGTCGCATATAATATTATTACCCTATATTTAAAATTTTTTATATATTTTTATTAATATTTTAAAGACAAATAAGTAGCCTATAATTTTCTGCAAATATCCATATTTAAAAATGGGCACTTTTTTTCGTCATTTTCAAAGTTTTTTTTAAAATCAGAAGGTAATATTTTTCAGATTTTTTTAGTTTTCCACCTAGCCTTTTTTTTTTGTAAGTTTTTAATTTTTTTTTATTCACGATTACAATTTTAAACATAATATGTAAAAAAAACAACGGAAAATCCAGTGGCCCCTGTTATGCGCCCCGTCCGTTCTTTTTTAAAAATGTGTTTTTTTCCTGTATGGTAAAAAATCTTTTAAGATAGTAAATCACTTTAGAAACATGGTCCACGATTACGTAAAAAAATTCATTTTCTTTTTTTACATATTAAGTTTTTCCTTGTTTTTTCTTGGAATGAATGTTTTAGTTTTATGGCTTTTGGGAAAATTGTTTTATATTTTTATTATAACTTCTTATATTGAAAAAGGGGACCCCATACCCGCCCGACGAATAGGGTACGGGGTTTGTTTTCCCAAAACCCATTTCCCCAGAAAAAAAAAAAAAGGTTTCTGAAATTGAGATGCGGGATTTTATTTAAACCAAAAGGTGTTAAAAAAATAAATTTTTTCTATTTAGCGCTCCTTTAGTGGATGATTATCATGCACTTTGTGTGGCGGTATTTTCTTTTTATTTGTTTTCCTTTACAACATGACACTTCGGGAATGTCCTTTGTTGATGCCGCCGGGCGCCGACTTCTTTTCTAGTGTAAGCGGTTGACCCCCCCGACCCTACGCTCTACCCCTGCCCCGCTACTTTGATGAAGGGGAAAGGGCGTGTTGTATAAAATTTAAACCAGAAAAGCATGCACTGTAGATTTTTAGAACAGTTTTTTTGGGCCTTTGTATCCTGATTCCTGAATTCCTGTAGGCTTTGCCCCATGCCTGTTTTGTTATTATTTTAAAAATGATTACCGGTACTATCATTAACGGGCAATTACAATCCTTCGTAGTTCTATCCCCCCACAATCAGAATCAACAACCCCCCCCCCCATCCCCCCCGCACTGTCGAGCGACTACTGTTTGGAAATGTGTCCTTTATAGTGATGAAAACAGCTGCGCTGCGATTATCTTCTCTAGGTTCCCCCGTCTCTGTTATCTTTATAGCCACAAAATACATTGCCTCTTGCTTTTGAAGTTACGTGATCGTGAAAAAAACGATAGCTAAGGTTAATTTAAAATTATTTTTTTTAATTTCAAGAAATAGGCCCCAATCCTCTAGGTTTTTACGATTATTGCCGAGCTTTTTTTTACGCGGTCAATTTTTTACAAAAACCCCACTCGATTTTTTGTTTATTAAACCCGGGTAACCCCGCGGTATTTTTTTTAGGGTTTCCCCGGTCGAAAAAAATGGGGTTTCGTCATCCCTTTTTTTGAATGTGTATGTATTTTTTGATACCTTCGCAAATCAGTTTATGAAAGAATAGGACGGACGACATAACACAATCGTTCGGGCTTGAGATTTCGAGCATCGATTCGACACCACAGATAACATAGTAATGTAAGAACGTAACATAGTAATTTATCTGTGGTACCACATTCCTGTGTTTCAATTTGCCCTCAGCGTTTCACTTCTAGGGTATACTTCCCCCCCTCGCCGGCTGGTGCGTCGGCGACTAGATGCAGAAGGTGATTTTTCCGGGTTTTCCAGCGTTACTATTAAAACGATATATTTGAAAAGAATGGTTTGCTACACAAGTTGTACAAAATTTAACCCCTTTTAAAACGATTGTATTAATCTGAAGTAATCCCTGAGTCGAAAATTGGGGTCCCAAAAAAGTCAAATAAGGTCCAACTATTTCTTTAGGAAAAAAACGCGGGCATTTCGGAGTGGCATTACCCGGGGTTGAAAAAACCCCTGAATTTCCCGGCCCCTTAAGTCTGAGTATGAGTGGAGTTTGAAGGGGATTGAGTTTGTGGCGACAAAATGATTTAATTTTAAACGTTTGGTTCAAGGGGTTTATGAGTCGAAAACAAAACTTGTTTCCAAACCGTAAAGTGTATTCTTAATAGTATATACCGAGTCCGGGGTAACTGGGCCCAAAAAGATAAGCAGAAAACCCCGCCCCGGAGGGAAACTGACCTCACCTAGCCAAAACGAGTTTGTGAAGAAGCATTTCATAGATAGGCCTACTATACCTTTGGACTACCTTGGGCGGCCCACGAGGTAAATAGAACCAAAATCTTTTGAGAAGGTTGCAAGGGAGAAAAATTTTGCTTGGCTGGCAACCCCAAACCATCCCACAAATTGAGGACAACAAGATACCCTTTTTAAGGTCTTGCTAAAAATGCAAGAGAAAATGAAAATTTAGAGGGTAGGCTCGCAACCGCAAACCGAGCCCCCATTAACCTTGGAGACACACCAGAACTATACCAGAGGCCTAAAACCAAAGATCTGCCCGGCATAGCCCCAGGTCCCCCAGAGACATTCCCCCTCAGAGAAAACTTCTTGCTGGTCAATACCCCCATTTTTGGCCCGATTTAAGACCCCCAGGATTTCTTTCGTACTTGCGAGGAGGTATTTACAGACGCGATATCCTAAAATTGTGCTGGGTGGCATTGCCCTGGCCATCTCCGAGGGGATGCACAACGTTGGTGGCAAACCCCCCAAAATTCTGGCCCACAGGGAAATATTGATCCAGCATGAAAATACGTTTCAAAGACCCTTTGCTTTTGGAAACCTGTAGCAGCTTTTCATGGGAGAAACAGAAAAAAGGAATACAAATAGAAAAGTTTTTTAACAAAAGGGACTGTGCATCAACCTGTACAAGGCCGCCGACTTCGCCCCATAAGGCTACCATTTAGCTACTTGACAGTCGCAAAAACGCCATTTCCCACGAGCACCGTTCCCCAATCATCGAAGAGCTCACGACTCAGCTATTCAAATAGAGGGGATCTCGAATTGAGGACAGTTCCCGAAGGATCACCTACCCAAGAAAGAAAGGCCATCCAAAACCCCAAAACAGTGGGTACTACAGGCAAACCGACGATTTAAAAGCATCACTGGCGACAACGATTTTAACAGTCTCGAAGACATCCAACAGAGACGTTGAGTTACAATTTCCAAGGATGGGGGACTTCCCTCCCATTGCGATCAAAATCCTACAAACCCCTCAAGAAAAAGAGTTCGTAGGGGGAAAAGGAAGGGGGGAGGCCCTTATAGACACCCCCCCAACGGTAGATTAAAACAAAAAAATGACATGGACACTGGATAGTTTATACCGGGGAGAAATTTAAATTTGGGTGTAGATTTAAAAAACCGGAAAAAAGAAGTTTAGATGAAAAAAAAAGAAAGGTCCGGGGGAAATCGCCGTGTTTGGGAAAATGTGGAAGGAGAGCCCGAAGGAATACCGAGAGACCAAAACTTAACAGGCTTCATAGATTGATACTAACCAAGTAGTATACCCAGACACTCCGGGAAACGAAATAAGCATTGCAGGCCTCCACTTTCCCGGGTAAATTGGACATCAGGCACATTGAAAATTTGGGGGACGCTGACTTCGCTGACAAATTTCGGGTGTCAATAAAAAGAAAAAGTAGAGATAAGAGAGATACGGGTTGACGATGAAGATGATTGGAATATCCCCAAAGATGAGGATTCCAAACAGAGAAGAAATATCAACAGAGATTTTGAAGAGATACAGACTTGACAGGGATGAAGATTTTGGGGCTATCTACTAAAATGAGGGATTTACACAGATAAGCAATATCAACGAGATTAGAAGAGATCGACTTGGGGTGAATATGATTTTAAAAAATCGATGAAGAAGATTTATTCCAAAAAATGAAGCATTCAGCTGTGGGTTAGTAGAAACAGACTTATCAGGTGGAGATGATTGGAAGATCTGATAAGGATGGGGTTTTCAAAAGAGATGAAGAATTTCAACGTGTTTAAGTAAAAATACAGATTTGTTAAGTAAGATTACAGATGATTATAACCAAAGCGAAGATGAAAAACTGCAGGTTTTGAAACCCAAAGGGGTTTGGGCCCTCTCACATCATGGACAAAATCGGCAATGGAGGACACAAATTTATCGCAAAGTTCCAAGAGGGGTTCCGAAGTAACCAAACCCGATACAGAAGATACACCAGCGTGATCCCCCCCATTCTTTTGTGACGACGCGTTGTGTGAACGAGGAAGAATTTCCGCTAAAATGCAGATCCAGGAAAGGGGCCCGGGGCAGGAAGTGTGACCAGCTAGGACGAAGACCAATCGTTTGTCCCCCCCAAACGAAGCAGCAGACCGACAGAGACAAGAGGCTCATAGGAATAATAGTTTTTTTTTTCAAGTTTTTCAGAATCTCTTAGATCACCAAGAACTTAAGTTTTTTAGGGGGGGAATGACACGCCTGTACAATGTTGGGTAATTTGGCCAACAAAGTACATTGTTTTTGAAAAGTATTGTTGGGGGGTTGATGTTTAAGATTGGAAATTGTGTTTTGAAGTCGGAGAAGAGAATGAGTTATTATTTTTTTCAAAAAAAAAAATAGAATAAAGATTATTAAGAAAACCGTTTGGTATTTTAATAGTATATTAGAGTCGTAAAAGTCGTTTAAACGAAAAAAAACGCCATGAAAATATAACTTTTCTCAAAAACAAAAAATCATTAATAAAATGCGCCTTTTAAATTTCCACACCTTCAATAAATACTTCACGAGGAAGCATTTTATTAACAAATAAAATAACTTGGGCCTACTGGGGGAAACAAAAAAAACCCCAATTTTTAAACACCTAAAAAAAGACAAAACAAAAGCCCAAGAACTCCCTTTATTTTTATGAAAAAACCCCAAAAATTTAAATTTAAGATTATATTTAAAACCTAAAGCCTAAATACTCAAACGGGAACCCAAATGATTTTCAATTAGGGTATTAAAAAGGGAGATAAAATGAATTAGCTAAACCCCTTTATCTGCCCCCTTTTTAAATACTTGCCGGGAGGACGGTGCCCCTTTCCCCCCAAGCATTGAAAAATATCAAAAAAAACCCCTAAAATTAAAAAAAGAAAATAAACTTTTCCCAGTAATCCCGCCCAATATCCATTCTTCCAGCAGCTTAAAAAATTTTAGAAACCCCTAATATACACCGAAGGGTTTCTAATTTTTTGGGGAATTTTTAATACCTAACAAGGGGCCAAAAAGGGATTTAGAAAAGGCAAATCAAAAAGCGACACAATCGTAGATTTTTTAAAAAACTTTGTGGGAGCAGTAGACCAAATTTACCCACTTTTGGGATATTCTGGACCTCAACAAAAGCGTTTGATTGTGTTGACCTAAAAATACTACTAGCCAAACTGATTTACTATGGCATTTTGGGAATGTCAAAAGCTTAAAAATTTTCCTTACCGGGACTGACCGACTGCAATGCGTCAAAATAACTGAACAAAAGAAAACAAATTTACAAAGACTAGATCTGCAAAAAAAAGGGGTAATTTGTGGCGTTCAAAAGGATCAATTTTTGGGCCCACTTTTTTTTTAATCATCTTTTTTAATGATCTACCTGATAACATCAAAAGGATGCAGAGCTTTTTGCAGTGACTTCACTACAAGAAATTACGCTAATGAACAATACAATTTTCAAAAAAGAAGGCAGATAAAAAAAATTAAACCGAATCCACCAAAGGTTTACGGTGAACAAACAACTCCCTAAACTCATAAAAAACCCAAAATTTTAAAAATTAAATTCCATTCATTCCAAAAAAACAAATCCTAAACCCCAAAATCCTTGCATTAAAATTCACATGATAAATCCACAGTGAATCATCTAAAAAGGGAAAAAATTATTGGGAATAAAAAATAGATAACAACTTAACCTGGCAGGGCCCACATAAACACCCTAATACCAAAACCCCAGCCCCGCTTTTTTTGGGAAATTAAGAGCATAAAACAAATAAGCAACTATCAACTGCTAAAATATGTTACTTTTCCCCTTTGAATCGCACTTGAAGGGGGAAAATCAAAATTTTTGGGGAATATCAAACTCATATCGACAAGGTATTCATCACGCAAAAACGAGCAATCAGGGATTATTTCCCCTTAAGCCGACGGAGCATTGCAAACCCTCTTATTACACCCAAACCTTTTTACAGTACATGCCTTTAATTCCCCAAGTCAAATTTTTGTCATAAGAAAAAAAAAAACCCACTCCCCACAGTCCCAACAGTGGCATACACCCCACAACACAAGGAAAAAAAAAATAACTCCCAAACCTTTAAACCAAAAATTTGTTTCAAACCGTAGGAAAAAAAAATCTGATTATTTTAATAAAACTTATTCAAAAAACTCCCCCCCCTCAATAAAAAACATAACAGAACCACAAAAATTTAAAAAAGAACTAAATAAATTCCCAAAAACAAAAGGCATACGAAGCATAAAAAGACTTTAGACAGACAGAACTACCAAAAAAATTTTCTATATTTTATTAAATTTGTAGGAAAGGTACCATATAATAGGCTATAGGCCTATACTATTTTGTAAAATACCTATATTATATTATATTAATACTTATGTAACAACTAGTCTATGTTTAGCAAAAATGGACTACACGGTGAAAACTGTTATAAACTTTAACTGTACTTTGTATTGTTATTTGTTGTCCAAATAAATAAAAAAAAAAAAATAAAAAAATAAAATAGTTAACGTTGCCGGTACCCGGTGCGAGTGACGTTGACAGTTCTATAATTATTAGTAATTTGACCAGTGTTGTTCATATTTGGGTGATACTCAATGATTCAAGTTTCTAATTAGTGCAGTAATCAAGGAAATAAGTAGTTGTTTCATTGAACGTTCAGTTTTGAACGCGCAGCAGAACGCGCAATAAAAAAATTATCTCTCATGAAAATCGCAATTTTACGTGTTTTTTTTTTTAACTTTCTTCGACTTATAACACCTACATGCTTTATCCAATTGTAATGATTTTTTCACAGAACCTTAATTTCATGAATTAATATATTCGTGTGAAATTTGAGCGCATTCAAATTTTTTTTTTTTTTGAAAATCGCAATTTTACGTTTTTTTATTTTTTTATTTTACATTTCTTTGACTTATAACACCTACATGCTTTATCCAATTTTAACGATTTTTATACAGAACCATTATTTTATAAATTAATAAATTGGTGTGAAATTTGAGCGCAATCAAAAATAATTTCTCATGAAAATCGCAATTTTACGCTTTTTTCGTTAAAAAAAATTACGCTCATCCAACAACGCGCCTGAAAAAGCGTTTGCGAAGCTTGATAGTATATTTCCTTTTAATATAAGCATGGCCTTCCTAGAACAATACCATGCAGCTGCAAAATAACTTTATTACCATGACAGTTTAGAGAATTTAAACTTTTAGAAGTTTCAAATATAAATACATAATATTTTATGTTAAAATATATAAAACAAACAATATATGACATATTCATTTGTATTTTACACTCGAAAACAAGTTTATTTGTATGTATAACAGGGGTGGACAAATTCACCAAAAAGTTGGGGGCCAGCAACAACTACTTAGGGGCCAGTACTTTCGCAGTACAGCTGGGGTCTGGGGCGAAGCCCCAGCTGCCGGAGGCAAATTCAATTTTTTGGGTATTGCATAACGTGCGACTGCCTAAAACGCGATTTAAAGCGAATTTATATCAATAATAACTTGTGGAAGTAGCTAGCCAATGTTGCATCAATAAATGAAAAACACTCACCAATATATGCTGCAAGGTGCTTGTTTTATTAATAATTATTTTTATTTTTAGGATGCACTGGTAGTCGCTAAGTTAGTGGTAGTCTGTCGGTGACCTTGCACATGTCTCTGTCCTTTGGTTTCAAAATACGTACCAGTGTTCCACAGATTTTGTTGGATCAAAATTAACAAGATCTGAACCATTCCATTAATTTCAAAAAATTTTAAAAAAATTTAAAAAAAAATAAAATAAAAAATTGAAAAATGTATTTTTTTACTTTTTGATGATTTAGGGGCCAGCATGAAATTTTTACTCGCCCGGGCGAGCGGGCGACCGGTAATTGTCCACCCCTGATGTATAATAATATTAATCGCGAAACCTACAAACGAAATGCTTGTATCAATGTATCTAATGTTAAAATATTTCCGCGCGTTCTAATTTAAATTGACATCCGGTTCTCCACTAGGTGCCTACGAAGTTACTCCGATTGCTGCTAGGTAGCTGTAGCTTCGCTCGAGCTGTCGGGCACGCTGCCTAGCATGTTGGCAATGTACTACATGAGCGGAGGAAAATTTTTCCGTAGACACTCAGCATAGGCCGTTACGACTCTAGCTATATATTAGTCACTCAACGCTACTAGGCCTACACTAGAATGACAATTCAAAAAATTATATCTTAAGTAACTGTGAATTTACACAAAAAATAAGTGTTTTGATCCTGAAATTGTTGAAAATTGGTGTTTTGAAAATTTCTGAAATCGGCTTTGACCTGCTTGTTTTTTGTTCCACATAGATACTAGAGCACCATTTCAATCTACTAGGAAAACGCTTAAGTCCCGTCGCGTTGATGGATGAGCTTTTTGTAAGTTTTTTTTTTTTTTGTAAGTTGACTGTCGGCATTGGGGAACACACCCGGGGGATAGAGATAGCGGCAAACAAGGCTTCACCTTGAGCGAACTATACCGATACGATATCGTGATCGGTTGCACTTGAGACAGAACAGATGCCAATGCGCCGAATTTCGTGATCGGATCGCAGAAACACTAAGAAAATGAGCCTGGTCGTAATGACGTAAAACTTGACTGTAGGCCTACGAGTTTGCGAAGATTCAAAGCTGCCAATGTGAAGACGGGAAGGGTGTTGAAATTGGAGACTACACGCTTGTATGAATGAAACAATGACTGTAAATTGGTTCATGAGAAAACACTTCGGCTGGTCGCACACAGGATAAAAACAGCATAAAAAATCGTTTAACTGATCAAGGATAAATGATAATATAAACATGTAATGCCGTATAACCATACCATCCCTAGTTAGCACGACACTAAACAGTACGCAGACCAGGGACAAACACGTCTACCACTGTGCATCTACTCGGCGAGGCATCAGCAAGTGAACGCATGCTTTCCTTGGCAACCTTCCAGCCTTCGTTTATCTTGTAAGTCGAGCACTGGATAATGGACGAGAGCTATAAATAGCCCGGGGATTTCCGCCGAGTAACGCCCAGCATTACGAGCTACACTACGTTCCAAAAAAATGACTCTTTTCAAACTTGGGACTCAATATGACTTCAAAATACAAATAATGCTGAATTTCAAAGTAACCAAATAAAATAACATGTGAAGTCCTATATTGATGGTTGGGACCAATGTTTTTGTTCAAAATTTTCCGAATTTCAAACTATCAGAGTTCGAATTGTCGAGGGACTACTGTACTCTTATCTTGATGAAACTTTATCGAGGCCTAGACCTCATTAAAATATGACTTTATATGATATGACCCTATAAGTAGCCTGTCTTTTAAATTAGTCTGTTTATTGGCCTACCTGAGATCTAAGTAACTGTTGATTGATAAGAGTGGTAGTGCACAGCAGCCTTACCGTTCATACTCCAGGCTCCAGCTGTGCGTTGTTGACTGATCGCCTTGTTTCTTCTTGTGTGCGTTGTCCGCCTCTTGCCACTACCCCAAGGAGATCCTCGTAGACAAACTGGGCAAAAACATGATTTCATCAACCTCATAGCCAAAATATAAATTTAAAGCTACATACATGTGTCATACATCAAATTAAAGCTTACAGCTTATTCTTTCAGAATCGCCCAAGTTCAATGGAATGGCATTTTATATTTTATAATATGACACAAGAAGTGCAATGATGTTCTGTTAATTTTTTTTTCTACATTTTACAATAGCAATTAAAAGCCATGGAAAGTGATTAAAGAAAATTAGATTGCTGCAAAATGCATTCCTAATTTGGTTCTACATATATGCACAAACTTATTACCAGCATACTATATATCCCATCATATGCTATTAAAATATGGCAGGTCTGTATCTTTTTTGAAAATTGGATTGGTACGTCTGTTACTAAAGTTCCTAAAGTTCTTGTTCTGAGTGACTCTACAGTTTCAATAACTTCAAAAATTTGGGTTTTATAAGTTAGATTATGGATGTGAATTTGAAGTAATTTTTTCAACTGTCTAACTTTATGATTAGTTGATAAATTGTGGTAACAGACGTACTTTGAACGGTAACAGACGTACCAGGTACGTCTGTTACCACTGTTATTTCTCATATCCGATATTATTGTTTAAATTCTTTGTCCATAAAAGTTTGTAAAAATACCACTGGAGTGATAGGTCGAAAGCTTTCTTGTAAAAAATTGCTTCCATCAGCATGTTTTAGGTAGGCCTACAGTGTATGGTACATTATTAATTATTTCAAATTTTTCTAATTAAAGGGTATCCCAATATCAAAGATTATTCCACTGGAATTGAAGTGAAGTTGGTCAAGATGTTGCACTAGAAGAATCTTAACACCTGGTAGATTTTTTAAATATCATGATGCACCAATAATTAGATTTGTGCCTTTGTAACTGTCAAATTATCATAAAATAACTTGTACGGTGGTACCTACACAACTGATGGTAGCCAAAATTTTACAGATTATTTGGAAGCTAGAGTTGAGGTGAATTACAATTTACTTGAGAATCATATACCATAATCATAGTAGGCCTACATATTTACAGTTGAGGAGCCAGTTTCATACACGGATATTGACACCATTGTAGAAATTCTCCCCCTCCCGTGATGGATAACAGAAGTCATGCTGTACTGCTTTAGAAATTCAATTTTACTGAATGAGGGTAACAAAGTTTGATGTTTCATATCTAGGGATGTTAACTGATCAACGTAATGGAGCAGAATAATTTATGTTATGGTTTGACCTGCAAAGGAAATGTATTAAAAAATGCAATTTTTATTCCTACTAAGTACGTCTGTTACCGCCTATTTCTTTAAGATTAGACAATATCCTCATAAATTCATATGAAATGAAATGATTAGTATATAAGTATGAGGTAGTCCTCTATCTTGTACCTATTTTGTATTCATGAGAAAGTTTGTTCTGTTGTATTCATTCAGCAATCACATACATTTACCAATTTCTAACGTAGGCCTACCGGTAATGTCTAAACAGTTGTCAAAAAAAGAATATCTGGATGTAAAATGACCAATAATGAACAGAGAAATTATATTTGAAGATTTGATTAACTTTAACCACAAAAGAAGCATGATCTATGATATTTAGTATAAAATACCAGTTTTAATTCAGACAAGGTACGTCTGTTACCATAGGCCTACTTGGTACGTCTGTTACCAGACTACTTCTTGCATAGTAGGCAACATACTTAAAAATACACATGAAGTGACTAGTGAATCTGATTAAGTACTATCTTGTAGCTATTTTGTATGAGAAGGTTTTTTATTTTGCATGCAATAATCACAGAGTTTTAATCATTTCTAACGTACTGTAAAAACACGCGGTCCATTAAAAGTACGTCTGTTACCGCTTGTTGCGATCCCTGTCACGAGAAAAGTTGATATCGTACAGTTAAAAATGTTTATACCATGAGAAAGCTCATCTTATTTCCTATTCATCCACATACTTACAATGTCTTTTTAATGAATGGATAACAATATAATTGGGTTTGTTAATACAAAAATGTTGTCCGAAGGTACGTCTGTTACCCGTGTTTTGTCCCAACTATAAACATATAAACGACGTGTCAGACTATGTCTCATCATACTGTCAACGCAAGCTGCCACACATATTAGCACTACACTATACAGCATTGTATTTTCAAATAACAGCTCGACTTTATATGTACTGGTAGGCCTAAATAAATATTTTAGAAATGGTGGGGATAGGGACAAATACAGTAGTGCTACTAGTACTAGAATGGCTTTGCTATATTACGATCTAGTGGCGAGGAAAACGGCAACAATTCCACAGTAGTTGCATCACGCTCCACCGCGAGCTACGCTTCAGTGTTACCTTTCTCACTACTTCCTAATGTGAGAGCGTAGCACGAAAGAAAGATGATAAAGAAGTTCACCTGAGTACACTTCCTCATACACCCGTTACAAACTGGTTTGAGTAGCATTTATTTCACACCAATAGAAACTAGAAAGCACCAGCAAAATGTGCCGGCACCATGTTAAATGTGGATGTACCGAAGATCGTCCCTATACGGGTAGCAAAGCTCGATCCAAGTATGGCATTTTGTAGGGGCTGTTTAAAAGTTGGGGATGAGATGATGAAGGGGAGGGGGTAATATCCAGCCAGTATTTCTGTATTTTCTTTGCAGACTTCTGCTAACTCATTAGAGAACTCAAGCAAAGAAAAGATGGGCCTAGGCCTATGCTAAAGATAAATACTCTACATTTTTGCTATAGGCCTACCAGTAAAGCATGCCAGGGATTCTTTTAAATCTTCGTATTTATTTATTAAAGTGCAGTCCAATTGGCTTGTTCACGCAAAGCTCCGCGCAGATCGCGCCACTGCACTAACCCCCAAAACCAGGGTCCACTAGATACTTATTCCGAGCTGCTTGTTAGGTATCTAGTGGACCCTGCCCTTAGACCGTGGCGGTGTTTGAAATAAACTTTGTATAGCAGGCTCTGCATTGTCAAATCTGTATGCTTCCTCGATTGTTTGTTTACTTATTGTTTTACAATTCCTTCTTTAATTAATGGTTTAACGTAAGTAGTCGTACGGCCTTTTTCAAGTAATTTTATTCAATAGCATATTTTGTTTGTTTAAACTTTTAAACAATGAAAACGTGAACGATAGGAAAATTAAAATAAGAGCAGAAAGCACATGGTGCCGTTGAAGTCTAAACCTGGGGCCTAGCACTGTTATTGAGATTAGACCTAGGCCTACTTGGAATAAGGCTACTAAGGACTAGGGCCTAGGCTTTTCTTCAGCATTAGATGTAGACCTAGGCATATCAATATCATGGTATAATAAATTAGCAAGTATAGGCCTAGGCCCTACTTGCATACACCTCAGCAAAGCCTAGGGCTTAGTCCTAGCCAGTGTTGATTTGTTGACATGAGAGAGGTTACGTAGGCAGGAGGCCGAATAAAGACACAATTGTCAGTATATTATGTGTGATTGTATTTATTTGTAGTAATAAACACAACAGTATGCCCTCCTCTCTCCTTACACGAATACACACAGCAATTGGGCATTTTGCTTTCAACATAAAACTATGCAAACTGACAGTAAAAACAGTAGGCTGCTGACAGCTATGAGCAGCCATGACACCCGCAAGTTGGGCTATCACCGCCGTCTACACTCTACATCCGCCTTTACAGGCATCCAGACGGCGGTGGGGGGTTAGTACAATAGCGCAGCGTGGTGAGTAAAAGTCGCAGTGAACAAGCCAATTGATTAATTAGGGGCCTACACCTAAACATCACTAGTAGTGAGCATAGGGCATGTGTGTGGCCATTACTGTGTCCTGAAATACAATTTTAACAGGAGTAAAAAGTGCTCTTATCTCATCATTTGCAAACTCTGTAGACAGCTGTAAAATGTTATTTATTATCATTTAGTCCTACTACAATTCAGAAATTTAAAAAAATAAAATTGTTGTCCTTATACTAGAAAGGCATAGGCCCTACCATCAATACGTCAACAGAGATAGACCTACAGAACTCGTCATAAGATAATAAATAATACCAAACTTAGGCCTAACAACAGCCTACATCTAGATAAAATAACAAAATATACTAGCTCCAACCAAAGAATGCAGATGCTCTCGTCTTAAGTGGTAATGGTGGAGGGTGTATGGATGCGCGGTCACGCTGAGCTGAGACAAGAGTTATGCTAGGAAAACAATTTGAAGCTGCATTCTTTCTTGGAAGCACTAGGCCATTAGTAGCCATGTGATATTTTTGATTTGTATTAAAAAAAAAATGATTTAGGCCTAGCCCTATTTGAATTAAATCAACTTTTTTATTCAAATCAGATTTTTTCGATTTAAATTAGCAATACTATCAGTGTTTCAAAACTTGTCAAGTTGGTGAGCGGATCAAATACTTTTGCGTTTCAGAAAATCTAATTCAATTTTTTTTAAGGAAAACTTTGCCTAATATCAGTTAGAACTCTTGTGTTTGTTGCTCAAAATAGAGAAAAAGTGCATTTGATTTAAATCAACGATTTTTTGGATGAGCGAAGCGAAGACTTAATTTCACTTACTTTTTTTTCTTCACTTACGTTACCCCAAGAAAAATAGCTCGGGTGTTTTGTTTTTGTTAGTTTTTTGTCTGTTTGTTCGCTCACTACCGGGCAAACGGCATATTATGCGATCTTGATGCAAATTGGAGGGGACCTTTGAAATCTCTGAAACGTTTCTGGGAATAATCGATCAAATATTTCTTATGACTATCGTACTTTTACGATTTTTTTCAATTTTTAATGTGATATTTTCGTGATATTTGCGAAACGGCTACTCCGATATTGACGAAACTTTATGGGAGGGAACGTTTAAAATCACTGAAATTATATGCATGTTATGATTTAAGAGACATTGGAAAAAATATTTCTTATAGAAATTGTACTTTTATGATTTCCCCCCCGGTTTTTAACCCATTGAGCCACCAGTTGATTTTGTTTATTTTGCCCGTACGGATCCAGTTAAATCCGTATTACGGGGGATGGCGCCCCGCCGCACCCTGCCTACGGGCCGAAATCGCGTGAATGCACAAAATTGAAGGCCTAGGCCTATTGTTTTTTTCATATAATTTGCTTTTCTAGTTTATATTCTCGCCAGCCCTAGGCATAACCCTACTTGTGTCATCGTCTTATTTTATCTTGGTTAGAAGTACTCCAAGTCTTCATCCACATCATTATTATCGCTTGCATCATTTGCAAGCTAATCAACAACACTTCCTGAATCTCGCAATATATCACGCTCATTGGAAATTCAGCACAATCTCCTTTAGATTCGCCATCTCGTAACATTCAGGAGCTTTACGTCAGTTTTACGAAGTAAACAACAGCTGAGAAGCCGATTTCTGTTACGGCGCACCGCCTTGACAATTTGTAGGCCTTCATATTATTTGTAGTCGTCTGTGAAATGGCCGTGTTCGAGAATTTATAGGGGAAAAAACTCAATCAACCACGTCGGTAAAAGAGTCAGCCTCCATATAGTGCTGCTATCTGTGTGAGATTGACCGAACTACGTTGGTTTGGCGCGAAAATAAATGATGAACGGAACGGAGACGGAACTGTTCCGTAAGTAAATTTTTGGGCCAGACTCGCATTTCCAGAACCGTTCCGTAAGTCTGCCCCAATGGGTTAATAAGATAATTTTGTGATATTTGGGCCGATTCTGACCAAACGGGTGGGGCTATAACGTTCATATTTTACACTGGCATAAAGATTATGGTGATGTAGGCCTAGTGCTTCTTGAAAGAAAAAGTTGAAAAAGTTGGTCAAAATTCATAGTAATAAAGGTTTTAATTAGACGAGTGAGCGCAGCGAACGTAGTCTACAACGCTACTCGATCGGTCCTTGGTCGTGATTAATTCTGTTAAATGTATGTTAAATGTCTATCTGTCCGGTCCCATACGGCCGAACGGCCGAATAGACCGAGCTGAAATTTTAAACAGACATCCGTGACCAGGTAACTGAGAACTGCTAACAAAATGAGCACAATCTGTTGCGATTTAAACCTGCAAGAAATAAAAAACTGAAAAATACGTTGAAATGTATAGGAATTATTTTAACGACAATGGTTTTCATTTTGAAATAATATTTTTTGTTTGTTATTAACCTGGCTGTGAAATGCCGTGTCCAAGGTTAATCGAATGTTGGACGTCAAGGTAACCCCAAATTCCGCTCGTAGATTGAGTAAACCTTGCAATATTTTCACGTATTTCGTACTGGCTATGTTTTCCATAGTAGTGTCACAGATGATGGACTACACTGCGTTATATACATTTCAAAACATGTTAAATAATTAAAAAATACAATCCAGAAATTACAAAATCTTTCCCGACTATTGAACCCACGTCTCCCATATTTCGGCTATAAGGGCGCTTTAGCCAACTCGACTAGGGAAACGCCAAAGTCGTTGTTAGACGAGTGAGAGAGTCATGTGTTGAGTACGTGGGAACATTTGCATTTAAGTTTGATTATAATATTCGTATAAATAATTGGGTATTTAAGTTTAGGTCATAGTTTAGGCCATAATGCTCCACTGTAGCCTATGATAGGCTAGGGAGGCCTAAGGTAGGGGGAAGAAAAGGAATGTGTAAAAGTCGTTGTATGACGAGTGAGAGTCATGTGTGGAGTACGCGGGAACATTTGCATAAAAGTTTGATTATAATATTCGTATAAGTAATAGGGTATTTAAGTTTAGGTCATAGTTTAGGCCATAATGCTCCACTGTAGCCTATGATAGGCTAGGGAGGCCTAAGGTAGGGAGAAGAAAAGGAATGTTACCGGGTACTCAGCACATGGCTCACTCACTCGTCTAACAACGACTTTGGCGTTTCCCTAGTATAAGCCTTTTACAGGTGTATAATTAACAAGTAATATCAAGTAACTATAGTAAAAGAAATGAGATTCCACTTAAAAACATAATCATTGGACATAAATATTCCAAAAAAAGCTCATCCATCAACGCGACTGGAAAAATCGTTAGCGGCCTAGTATTAAATAAATCATTTGATTTAAATTTAAATTTAAAAAAACTCTGCTAGTAGCTCACCTGCAAACAAGACCAAAGATTGTGTTGCAATCCAAGTGAAGAGGAACAAACTGGTTCTACAATCTACATAGGCCTATGTCCAGATGACTGGCAACATTACCTAGACCGTGGTTTTTCTTACCTCCATAATAATACTGATCAACCGACTTCAGCCTTGACCAACATCGGCATGGGAGTGCGGAACCAGGTGGACGTTCACTTTTCCAGAAACTGCTTTGGACACGACTGTAAATTAAAAATACAAGAAGTTTAGTCAACCCCAATGGCTCAGATCTAGAGGATTAGGGGTGGTTCATGAACTATAAAAGATGGTAGGGCTAGGTTGTAACTAGATAGGCCTACCTATGCCTACAAAAGCCTTGGCTGGACTAGGGAATAGGATAATGTGGATTATTTAAAGGGGCTAAAAACCCCAAAAATTATTTTTTACCACGTGATCTATAGCACAATACTACACTTAAATGACCGTTTAAAAAATTATATCTTGTAACTGTGATTTAACACGAATTTTTTAATTTTTTTGATCCAGAAACTGGCGAAAATTGATGTTTTGGAAAATTTCCTAAATCGGCTTTAACCTGCTTCTTTTTTGGTCCACATAGATAGGCCCTACTAGAGCATAGTACCAATCTAAAATGCCCCTTTATAACATCGTGTCTTGAAACTGTGCCCAAATATACCCTCAAACACGCAAAAATATGCATACCAAAATCACACCCCATCTTGGTAATCAGCATATTTTGACCAAACTTCTTGCCCAAATTACAAAACAAAATATAGAGAATTTACAGAAAAGGCTGTCGAGTACGTCAATAATGGCCAATATTTTTTTGGATCAAAATCCTCCAAGGTCACGGGGTATAAAGATCGTCACCATGTTATTTCTTATGGGAGATTTTTGCCGATGGGACCTAGCTCGAAAAATGGCATGTTTGACAATTTTTTGGGAGGTCATGGTGGCCCCAATAATTTTTCTGTTAATTGCTAAGTTCATTACTAGTTAGTCTGAATGAAATATATTTTTTGAGTTTAGCGGTTAAATACCCCTTTAATACAAGGTCACGTAGCTTGAAATAGGAATATTTCATTTAACAGTAAAAAGGTCATAATGCATCTCCTTTAAAAGATACTTATTTCATACACAAAAGCACTGCTCTAGCCTAGGGAATGTGAGGAGGGCAGGTAGGCAGGGAGACAGTAGAACGGAGGTTTTTCATGTTGTTGTCATCTTTGTCCTTGGTTGAGTTGCCATCAGGGTTGGCCTGTGGAATGCCAGAGCTCACCTCTAGTTTCAGGGAGTATTGTATTCCCCTACTGGTAGCAAGAATAATGTGATAATCTCCTTAGATGCAGTATCTCAGCTGCCGCGGCCCGGAATATAGCTCAACTACCCCTTCTCCACAAAAAGAAAAATTTAGTTAGGGCCCTAGTTTTTTAGTTTAGCATTGCCTACGTATATTTACAATAATTTGTAAATTGTAACACAATGAAATTCGCTTAAACACGATAAAAAAACTGGCAAGATCAGTTTTTTAAGGACACTTTAACCCTGCATTACTCGCGTGGGGTATATATTACCCCGGTGCTACAAAAACCTATGTTTCTCAGTAGTGTTCAACCTTACCACCCTCTCCTTTTATGTATTCTCAAGTTACTCTATCTTTGATGTTTTATTATAGGCCTAGGCCTAACACCTACAAAAACTTGTAAAAAGCCAGCCAAGCATTTCACATCCAAAATGATTGGGAAATAAAAACAAGCCAAGCCTTACACACCTAAAAGTTTTGTGGGTACTTGTTCATTAACTGGACCCCCCTCAATTTTTTGTAAAATCGTTGTTTTTTTAGTTATTTCTGTTAAGGGTGAGTGTCTACGCAAAAGAAGTGACTTGGATTTGTGCACTTTCTCATTTTTATAGGCCATTAGACGCCATTGTGTATGTGATTGAAATATGTCAATCTCTAGATAATTTTAATATCTATTAGCTAGTCACAATGTTATTTTTCTATCTTTAATAGTTTTGTTAGTAAATTTGATAGAAATCACCAATGTGTATTGTGAAAACAATGGATTTACGACTGTCGTCCCGTCGTTTTAATCCAATTGGACGGATTTTTTTTCCACAGTTGTATTGAACTTATATGTTGGGTACGGCCAAGTTTCAGCGACTAATTAGTTGAAATGATAAGGCAAAAAAAATAAAAACCAAAATATGCCGTTTTGCGGCTTGACTCTTGGGGCTGGCGCGCTCTCGGTCTTACGGATTAGCTAGCAACTACGTAGCCACTGTCGCCAAAGCTGTCGCTGGGTGAGGGACGGTCACGTGATCGGTAGGAATGCGGCTAGTCCACTCGACTAGGAGACAAGGCCGCTGAAAGCAAGGATTACGAACAATACAGTTACCCCATCCCCAAAAGTCCCCAGCGACAACAAGCAGAATCCTTTCCATTCGTTATTCCGCGGACAAAAAACTGAAACACCTATGAGTTCGAAGACTTGGCGATTGTTTGTTATCTTCATCAATTATTTTATTCGTGATGGAGCCACCTGGATTTCGTCTCTTTTATAAAGTAAAAACATTATCGTAATAATGATGTTGTGGATGGTGATGGTGAGGATGATGGTAATTAGCACAATACAAACACATAAATTATCTGCTAATATTGTATTATTCAATCAAAACAAAATGTACCCTACAGTCCCCTACACTGAGAGTTAGTGTATCCGTACGTGTTTGCTGACAACACAAATGGTTGTAGCCATGTAACTAATCATAAATCAAGGGGAATATAATATACTAGGAAAACGCTCAAGTCCCGCCGCGTTGTTGGATGAGCGTAATTGGTGCATTGAGCTGCCATGTGTTATGCGGATTTTCTGTTGTTCTGTGAAAAAATCATTACTAAGTTGAAGATATTTTTAAAATTAAATTAAATTAAATAAAAAATTTACTTAATTTTTTTTTTTTTTTAATTAATCATAATTTTAAAAAAGGAAAAAATTGTAATATTACAATTTTCATAAGAAATAATTACTCGATTGCGCACAAATTTTACACGAATATATTAATTCATAAAATTTAGGTTCTGTAAAAAAATCATTACAATCGGATAAATCATGTAGGTGTTATAAGCTGGAGAAATTTTAAAAATTGAAAAAAGTCGTAAAATTGCGATTTTCGTAAAAAATAGTTTTTTGATAACGCTCAAATTTCACATGAATATATCAATTCATGAAATTAAGGTTCTGTAAAAAAACATTACAATCGGACAAAGCATGTAGGTGTTGTAAGTCAAAGAAATTTTTAAAAAATCGAAAAAAAATCGTAAAATTGCGATTTTTATGAGAAATAATTTTTCGATTGTGCTCAAAAACGTGGCAGTTCTAAGTTCTGAGATTTCGAAGACCTCCATAAAATTTCATCGCAATCGGAGTATCGGTTTAGCCGGAATCGTGCTAACAAACAGACAAAAATACAAAAAAAAAAAGAAAAAAAGAAAAAAAAAAAAAACATTCCGGATTTTTTTCTCCAGTGTAGTGAAATGGAATCTTCGCTTCGCTCATCCAATTATCTTTTGTATGGTAATTGGAACGTAAAAAATACGACAGTACAATAAACTTATCAAACTATACCAACTACATGATAATTGATAATATAAGCAAATATGTGATTGAGGTGTCACAACGTTCACAAAATAACGCAGATAAGTGCTATAATAGGATATCCGTATTCCATAAACAAAACAAAACAGTCACTCAATTTTTTGCCTTTTCTGTCCCCTCGCCCAATCCTAATGTCACAAACACACCTTTCTATAACCCCTCCGTCAGTCAGTAGATACTTCTTTTTGACGGGCTCTTTAGGATAACCTCGATTAGCTTTTGTTTTGGTGTTGTCATCTTCAAAATCATTGTGCCCTCAACCTCATCCCCTACCCTCCAAAAAGGAAGTAAAACCAAAACATCTTGTATGCTGTCCCAGGTAAAGCCATGTTCTGACAGGTGAGCTAAGTGGCCCCAAATTTCCCGTGAACTCAAAATATAGCACTCTTTATGGACACCTTCAAAATAATCACTGAACTAAGGCTTGCCAAGCTTTTCGATGAATTATTTCATATGAACATCTCATGACATGAAAAATTATTCATAATTTCTTCGTTCTCTACCACCTACATGGCTACTCGGCTACTCCGATTGTAATAAAATTTGTAGGAGACTTTAACTATCTCTAACCTAAGACCTGTGTATATTTGACCAATGTTAAGTAATATCAACGTAATATCTCTCTTGAACATCATTGTAAAGAGTTGTTAAAACTACTCGTTGAAATCTGCTATTTATTCACAGCCAGGTTGGTATGGTCATAAATATAGAGTTAGTTTATTGTGGTTTACCTGTCCCATAACGGGACAGCTAGGTTGGCTAGTATACGGTTATGGACATGCCCATACCCTCTTTAGTATATAAGATAAACTCAATTTTGTATTAGTACTACATAAAAAAATCCATGATTACAATGGGGAAAAGAAGCCAATGTTGTATCATCATCAATCATATCGGCTCAACGCACCAAATATACGTGCTTATCCAACAACGTGGTTGAAAAAAACATTTGTAGTATGTTGTCCGGTTGTTCGGTTGTGTGAAGTCGAGTGTTAGATTTTTTACGTTTTACCATTACCATCGTATTAAATATAAATTTGGTAGTCCAAAATATTTTTTTAAATTTTTGTCTCACTTTATCGCACTCTCACATAAATATTCATATTATTGATTGTGAATAGCATGGGCCCCGGAAATTTTCAGCGTCTATGGTCCCACCAAATAACGTACAGGCGCCACTGGTAATTACGCACATTAGAAATAAGGCAAAGCGGGTTGGTGACAACACCCCTCCCCCAAACAATAAACAATGTACAATCGAAGTGGGCGGCAGCGTATGAGAGTCGATAGCCCGCGCGGTGCCAGATGCAGAGCTAATTCACACGGACAGAGGATCGAACTAGCGTCACGTAAAGTTATTATTGCAACATAAGCTTTCATCCAAAGTCTTTTTTTTACACCAATGAGAACTCGGCACCGCCGTCTTTCATTGACTTGCAACTCAACATCAATGCAACCGACAACTTATTTACAAGGGGACAAATGTAATTATTGTATGCCTTTTTAGTTTATATTCATGGATAACAGTTACAACAAGAATTTGCAGGAACATCCTGGATACGAACGAGGATCGCAGGATCATGGGTAACAAGTAGCAACGTAATGAATTACGATTTTGTAATTCATGAATAGTATATAAACACATTTATTTGAAACTAAAGCTACAATCGCCACACAAAAAACTAAAACAACCGGAAAAATGCAAGCTAGACAATGTGTATAGTACTGTAGTCCAATTTTGACTCGACTTATCATTTAAGTGATAAGATTGAAATAATATAGTTATATTGTTAAAGTTTTGCGCAATACCATAATTTATACAGACCGCAAATGCTCCAGAGTCCAGTGTAACCTTCAAAAGGAATTTGTCTTGAAAAGGTTGAGTTGCCCATAGCGAATACAATAGAGAGATTTTAGGACCCTCACTGAGGTTTTCAATTTACATTCCAAGATGAAAATGACAATACATATATGGCAACTCTTATAAGTGTTAGTTAAATCGCGTAATTTTCAACATTTGGGGATTATATATAGTGTATGTTATTTATCAAGTCATAACTAGGCCAAAATGTTTTTGAATCGAACTTGTACCTCAATTTTAAGAGGGATTGAAGAACAAATAACATAACTATTTGATATGATTTAATTTGAATATTTCCATTAAAATTAACGTAAACACTTCGCAAAAAAAATGAAAATGCTTAGAAAAATTTAAATAAGACAATGAATTTGTTAAAATTGAGAAAAAACTTATCAACCCCGCTTTTAGTTTCGAGATGGTATTTATCTTTTGCACAATGGGAACACCTGAGGTATCATACCTGAGGATTATAGAAAGGTTGGTCGGGTCGGTCGGGCGACCAAGTTGTAGTTGATTGTGTGCTCCAGTTGACGGAGTGGGTAGGGGGGGGGGGGGAAACTTCAGACTGATTCTTCAAGACAACCAATAGAATCAGGGTATTCGAATCACCCGCCGACAAATGAATGAAGTGCGCATGCGCAAAACAACGCTATCTTTCACAGAAGTCGTGAACTATATTTAGTTCTTATTTAGAACCTAGATCGCAGCCTCACTTAAATGTCACGGTGCGCAGCGCTCGAGTGAAGAAATTTGGTACTACATGGCTGGATTTCCCACCTTAACAATGAATAATTACTAGGAAACGCTCAGTTGGACGCGTTGATAAGCGAGCACGTGCTATAGCTAGAACCACATTGCACATTTTTTTAAATTTTAAAATTTACGACGTTCGCGTTTCCAATATTATTTATTATTGCCAAGGTAATTGGGTAAACCCGTGTGTAAACGGTCCTTTACTTTGTGGATAAAATCCACCGCCATCTAGAGGACCTTGACTCCTTGCAAAAACTATTTAAACTCTTTGGTGACAATAATAGACTGCTTTCTCGAAAGTATTTTGATTACTTCTAGGTGGCAGTGCATTAGAAATTTCGCGCGTCTTTCCGTTGCCATGGCAACGTTACTTTTGTTATAATATAATTTCCATCTACACTACTTATCGGATCAAAATAAAATTAACATATTCGTGACCGGACGGACATTCTAAATGATTTGGCCATCTCAGATTTTGTCGCCGGTTAGTTTGAAAAAAAAACTTTCGATTAACTTTAATGTAACTTTTTAACTTTTTGAACGATTTTGCCACAAAACTAATGGCATTCAATCGAGAACGAAGCTTGCGGATGGTCAAAATTTCAACTCGATCCGAGCCTCCGTTCGAACGTTATGGCGAGACATACAAACAAACAAAAAAAAAAAAAAAAAACAGTGACTAATTTTTCCGGCAGAGTCAAATGGAAACGCTCGCTTAATAACTTGCGAGGAGTTGAATATGACTCAGAGACAGTGAACTAGACTCACTTGTTCAACGTGACTCAGGTGAGTACAGTCCAGGGTTCCTGATTTTTTTTTTTTATTTAAATCGGATTTTTTTTATTTAAATTGATTTTTTTATTTTTTTTAAATTTTGATGTAAATCAGACTATTATTTATTCAAATTGAAATTCTAGACTGGTGTAGGCCTATTAGGGGCCTATAGGCCTACAATTTTATATGCAAAACCCTTCCTCTTGGTTTAATTTTAGTCTGTTTAGGCCAACCAGGTACGGGTCTAGGCCTACTACGTAAGAAACATGAAATAAAAAGTTTTTAGGGAGGGGTGGGTGTAAACATAGCTAGCTGCTAGGGCATATTATCTGTCAATTTGGTGAAAATTAATATTTAACTAGGAAACGCTCAGTTGGACGCGTTGATTAGCGAGCACGTGCTATAGCTAGACCCACAATGCACATTTTTTTAAATTTTAAAATTTGCGACGTTCGCTGTCCACAGGGCCATGTTTCCGATATTATTTATTATTGCCAAGGTATTTGGAAACCCGTATTATATGTAAATCTTTACTTTGTGGTAAACCACCGCCATCTGAGGACTTTGACTCATGGAAAAATATTTAAACTCTTGGACTAATGACGCTTCCTGAAAGTATTTTGATTCTTTAGTGGCAGGCATTAGAAACTTGCCGAGCTTCTTGTGCATGGCAACGTACTTTGTTATAAGTATCCGTTCCTGATTTTATTCGGATTCAATTAAAAAAATCAAAAATCATATTCGTTGATCGGACATTCTAAATTGATTTGGTATACTCAGATTTTTTTGTTTCGCCGGTTAGTTTTGAAATAAAAACTTTCATTAACTTTAATGAACTTTTTAACTTTTGAACGATTTTTCCAAAACTAATGGATTCAATCGAGAAGCCAAAGCTGTGGTTCAATGTCAACTCGATCCGAGTCCTCTGGTTTCGAATTACGTTATGGCGAGACATACAAAAGAAAAAAGAAAAAAGAAAAAAACAACAAACAAAAAAAAAATTAAGGAAGAAAAGGAAAAACAAAGTGTGCAATTTTCCGGCAGATTCAATGGACGCATTTGGTGATCGACTTAATTTTAATATCACATCATATAGGTTAGGTATTACCTTTGGAGGTTACAGATGAGATAGGTAGGGAATTAAATCGATACAACTAGTACTGCATTTGCATAGGTAATGATTTATTGAAAATTGAAATAGAAAATGAGATCAGTCAGTTACAGATATTAGGCGGCCAGAGGCACATTCACAAATCACAAGACAAACTGGCTCGTCACGAAAGTGTCTAGGCCTAGGAACTAATTGTTATTTAGGCCTACTAGTATTTAATTAGTGATTAGGATTAGCATTGCTGATTGTCATTTAGTACTTAGTATAAAAACACCAGCTTACCTGCCTTTTCTACACCAAGCCTGTTACGCAAACGGGAGTGGACGAGATTGAATGATGAGAATGCCCTCTCAACCCTAGCTGAAGAAGCTGTTGCAGTTAGTAATTGCTGCAAAATGCAGTACTCTCTTTCACCTATTAGGTCTCCTATGCATATCTCATTAGACTTCATGCGCTTGAAAAGAGTCCACCACGCGAGTGGGGCCATGCTTGTCATTATTCCCTTATCAAAAATTGAGCGTTATTTCTATCACAATTATTGTATATGACTGTACCCTAGTGTGTTAGGACCTAGGAATGAAGTTTTAAAAGCCTGTACCAGGTCTAGAAGACCTGTGAAATCATTGATTACTGCCTCAGAGTCATTTGAATCATTTTTTGTAATATTTGATTTAAATCAATGATTTTTTTAATAAAAATCATTTGATTTAAATCTGATTTAAATCAATGATTTAAATCATTTGAGTTAAATCAATTTTACCCTGGTACAGTCCATTGGAACGCGTACCGTAGGTCTTCATGAGGGCAGTCGTCGCCGTGCAGCTGATATTGATGTTCACAGACACCAAATGAACCTTCAAAACCTTTAACGTCGCTATTTCAAACAAAAGTACTTTTCCGTTGATAGTCCTTCATATTTAAAATAGCGACGTTAAAGGTTCTGTAGGTGTTTCGTTGGCGCAAGTATGTAGCCGGATAAGGATATTTTCGAGGCTTTGTTCAAAATAATTGTGTTTTCCTGGCCTCCCAAAACTCAGATGGAATAGATGTAGAAGTTGTGATTGTCTAATCAAATGTTTTCACTGAATGTCTACATTTTTTTGGGAGGGGATCCCGTTAATGAACAAGTACCGTTTTGTGATACAGCCTACTTGAAGAGCTAAGCGACGTTTCATCCAGCATTGTGCCCTACAAAGTTATATCATTTCGCCCCGTGACTAACGCCAAGCGATGGATTTCAATGTAGTGTATAGCCTACCTGTACAAAACATGATATCATCATCATGAATCAAACAAAACTTATCATATCATATCATATCATATCATATCATATCATATCATAGTCAATTCAAATTAATCAAAGCATTCAAATATATAATAAATAACACTAATAAAGCTTGGCGCATTGAAAAAAGGTTCTACCCTTTCTGCACGCTCCTCATTTGCCATCCACCACACTTTTTGACAGATATATCAATTACCGAAAAGCCAGATATTTTCTTTGATATTGTATGTAGGCCCCTACTTGTGAACTTGTCAAACAGTCGGTATTGACCACCTCTTTGTAGTGAGGTTCGACCCTTGCCTCACGCTCCCCATTATTAAGTAGTTATGCAGTATGCTACTATTTAACATTGTATTAACGTTAATTGCTTTTACTTTTAGTAGGCCCTATTTAACTTATAATTACACCTCAAATATTGAATTCAGCACGGCAGTCACGGGACAGCTGTCATGACGGAACGAAATCAGATCTCGACCGCAAGGAAATTGGTTCTCGACCTAGGTTTAGGGCCGTGGTGTACGTGGTCGGAAATGGTCTATTTTGCTCATTATTGATTGTTTTGCACCAAAATATGTAGGCCTATAAACTCTGGGTCGATTTCTGATTTTGATAATATTCGGCGAAGTTTAACATGGGATTTGCCGCGGTCGAGAATTGGTTACGAAATAAAAGCCTACGCCTAGGTCGAGAATTGATTCAATACAGCCTTCGATTGTTAGTTGATTCAACCAGAAGTATAAACACGAAGATACATTTTGGTAGGCCTACACTACCCTGAACAGCCTCAATTGCCGGAACGTTTTGATACCTTCCCCAACTAGGCCTATGTCGGAGATACAATGGCTGAAATACAGTAAAACATAGAACAAATTATTGGCTAAGGACAAAAGGTGGTCGAGAACTGCATAGCTGACCCTAGTAGGGCGTAACTAACATCCTGAATGTGATTTTAAGCATGTTTCAACCCAAGTTTTCGCCCAGAAAGGATGGGTCACGCTCTCACCTCAACCAAATTTAATGTGCAGTCAGGTCCCTACCCAAACCGGTACTTTTTCGGTTGGTGCGGTCCAACTTTTAAACACTGTTTTTCTCCAATAAAAACAATAACAAACAACTTCAAATGATATATGATGAAACACTTTAGGTGATGAATAGAAACGTTTATTCTTTACAGTTAATAATATGAGACACAATACAAAAGACTAAGCTTTTAGGCTACTTAGTACGATCAGAGATGAGGGACGCCTCGAAAACGCGGGAGTTGTAGTAACTGCTTGCACCGTGAAGGACGTCTGCTTCTGGGCGTGGCCTACTACAGAGGTCGAAACGTAATCGATACTATTACTACTAATCTTGCAAACATCGACTTATGCGATCTAGTAAACTAGGCCTAAGTTAAACACAATAGCATGGCTAAAGTCACTTGGGCTAATAAGCCTACTCATTCGAGTGAACAAAGGGCGCACAGTCCAACACCCCTTCTCGCCGTCTTCACTCGCTAAACACTAGCTGGGCTTGTGAAGCAAACCGCTTTAATAGTTCTCTTGACACTGGCTTAGTCATCATGTCCGCAGTCATGTGTTCGGTTGGGCAGTACTGCACATCTACGATGCCACGCTCTCGCAGATCTCGGATGAGATGGTGCTTGACTGCGATGTGCTTTGTCCTAGCGCTGCACCGATCTGACTCGATCAAGCGAATACAGCCTTGGTTGTCCTCGAAGATCGTGGTTGCTCCTTGTACTGGTACCCCTACGTCGTCCAGCAGTTGATGTAACCACAACAGCTCTTGACAGGCATTCGCAGCCGCGACATATTCTGCCTCGGTGGACGACAATGCGACGATCGTCTGCTTGCGACTCGACCACGATACTGTGCTCTCACCAAATAGGAAGATGTATCCGCTAGTCGATTTGCGGTCGGTGGTGTCACCGGCCCAGTCAGCGTCCACGTACCCTTGCAGCTTGAGCTCACTCCTTGCAGACAGGCGCAGTTTTCGCATCGAGGGTCCCGGCCAGGTAACGCATTACCCGCTTCACCGATTTCCAGTCGCGTTCTGTGGTGACTCCACATGTCGGCTCAAGAAGCTGACAGCTACCGCAATGTCCGGTCTGGACACTGTAGCTATGTACAGGAGTGATCCAATAACTTGTCGATACTTTGTGTTATTCGGCAACTTAAACGCTGGGTTCTTCCATGGAAGACAAATATTTGTTTCCATTGGCGTGGCAGAAGGCTTCGTCTCCAGCATCCCTTGCTCTTCTAGAAGTTGAACCATCTTAGTTCGTTGGTGGATAAGGAACGAACCGTCTGTTTCTCGCTCGATCTGGATCCCCAAATAGTGAGCCACTTCACCTAAATCCTTGGTCGTGAAATGCTCGTTTAGCTGCGCACAAATGCCCTGAACGACCTCTTCAGATTCTCCGGCTACCAGTAAGTCGTCTACGTACAACAGCACATAGGTGGTACTACCGGTCGTTTCCTTTTTCATGAAGAGACATGAATCAGCTTTTCCGCGCTCGAAACCAAGACTTGCCAGTGCTTCTGTGGCCTTCTTGTTCGATGCTCGTGCCGATTGTTTGAGCCCGTAGATACTGCGCTTTAGTCGCAATACGATGTGCTCCTTGCCGGGTTCCTCAAAACCCGGTGGTTGTTCCATGTAAAGCTCCTCTTCCAGATCTCCATTTAGGTACGCTGAACTTGACGTCAAGGTGCCGTACATGCAACTGGCGAATAGCCGCCACGCTGAGCAGCACGCGCACTGTCTCGTGCTTGACCACTGGCGCAAACGTCTCGTCGTAGTCCTCACCATAACGCTGCGAGAATCCTCTCGCCACTAGCCGCGCTTTGTAAGTGTTGACGTCACCATTTGCATCTAGTTTAGTCTTGAATACCCACTTGGATGAGACTGCCCGGCGGCCTGGAGGAGTTTGGCAATCTCCCACACTCCACGTTCTTTAAGAGCTGACATTTCCTCTTCTGCGGCCAACACCCAGTTCTTCTTTTCGCGTTCTGGTAGCTCCATCACTTGTTTCCACGAGGATGGCTCACGTGGTTGGTCCACTCTTACTTTATACGAAAGTTTTTCTTGGTGGGATTCCTTTGTTCGGTCTCTGTGATTGACGTGGTGCTGGAGGAACAATCTGCTGATCGTTGACAGTTGTTAATGCCGCTGTAGGCTCTTGCTGAGTCACTCGGTGGCCTCCTTCGAATCCTCCTCCGCGTCCTCAAGAATGTTGACGAAGTCCCCGTCCATTTCCCCTTCTGGCAGAAGACTGATTCCACCACTTGCTTCAACGATGTGTGGATTGTTCTGCTCGTCCATCTCGATGATGCGCACGGAACGACTTATCCACACTTTGTTGGTGTTAACGTCCAACAGGCGGTAACCTTTGGAGGCGGTGTCATAGCCTATGAGCACGCCCAAGATGGCCTTATCATCGCATTGCTTGCGTTTTTGTTTTGGGACAAGGGAATACACTTTTGACCCAAAAACTCTGATGTGGCTTAAGTCGGGCTTATTGCCATCCCAAAGTTCGCAAGGTGTCTTGTCCACGCTTCGGCTCGGTAAACGATTCTGAAGATATGCCGCGGCACACACTGCTTCTCCCCAAAATCTTTTAGGAAGTCCTGCATCCAAAAACATGCATTTTGCCATCTCAACTAGAGAGCGATTCTTACGCTCGGCCACGCCATTTTTTTTAGGCGTGTGTGGCACCGTGGACTGTTGCTGGATCCCCTCACGCTTGAAGAAATCCTGCAGATCCCTGTTGACATATTCTTTCCCGTTGTCTGTGCAGAAAATGGTGGGCCTATGTTCGTACTTAGTGTGAACCATAGTGATATATTCCTTTAACGAAATTTGCCGCTTCATCCTTGGACTTCAGGAGACGGACGAACGTAAAAGCGTGAGTAGTCATCGATAAAAGTTACCATATATCTATGACCGCTCGGCGTTGTGATCGGCATCGGTCCACAGACGTCACTATGTATCAGTTCACCGGGCTTGGTAGCTCTGGTTTTCGCTCGTTGGGAATGGTAGTTGGGTTAACTTCCCTCTCATGCAACAGTCACAGTCCACCTTTGCGTCACATTTGCCAATGTGTATGCCTAGGGCCAGTCCCCCCGTGAACAGCTTCTTAATTGCAGCTGGATCCCCGGGGACCTAAGCATCGGTGCCATCGATGCATGCATACTTGGCTGCGTGCCACACAACGCTGCGTCGTTCCCTTTTTGCACTTGAGCCTGAAAGTGTCCCGTCAAGTTTAGCGGTTGCAATGACGACCGTCTTGTGAGTTATCTGGCAGGTGGCATCCTCGAACGTCACCGTGTACCCACTACGAGTTGCACATTGAACCGATAACAACCCGCCATCCAGTTCCGGAATGTACAGCACATCCTTGAGGTATACTTGTTCCATCTTACCGTTTGGAGTGTTGCACGACAACCACCCGCTACCGATTCCTTCCGCAGAGATCGTTGAGTTGTCTGCCAAATATACCTGGGTCTTCACATCTTGCAACGCAGTAAAGAACCTTTTGTTGCTTGTCATGTGGCTCGTACCTCCCGAGTCCACATACCAGCGGTCGGCCTGGTCCTTGTGTATGCTGCTCCATACCGCAAAGGAGTGCTGGGGTGCTGCACTGCTGCCAACATCCTGGATGTGTACCATGCAGTTAGCTTTCTCCTTTACCTTGCCTAGATGTGTTTTGTACTTGAGGCAGTCTGCCTTCAGATGGCCTTTCTTTTTACAGTAGAAACATTCCCGTTCCTCCTTACCTGACTTGCTCCCTTTTGGCACCTGCTTGCCGTACGTGCCCGCCTCTTGTCTCTTGTGATATGTTGTCTGGAGGGCTACCTCGTTGTTGCGATGGTCCCGCGTCGCCTCGACACGGCGCTGGTACTCGTCGGTCAACTTGCCAGAGACATATTCGACGTTCAAGTCTTTCTCGTCTCTTCCTTCAAGGGCTGTAACTAACGTAGAGTATGACTCCGGTAGACTGCACAACATGACTGCTACTAGGTCGTCGTCTTCGACCTTCTTTCCCATGCCCCGCAATTGACCCACAACCTCCAGCATGGAGTTGAGGTGCGCCTGCATGGTACCTTGGATAAACCTCATCCCATACAATTTTCACATTAGATATAGTCGGCTGCCAATAGTGGATCTCTCATGAATGCAACCTTTGCAGCATGGCCCACATTTCCTTGGCCGTCTCAAGTTGAGCGAGATGAAGCAACTGGTCATCTTCGACACTGAGACATATTGCTGCAATGGCCTTGCATTCCAGTTTTCCCCAGTCACTGGGCTCTGGGTCTGGCTTGGGTTGGGTGACTACATCCCACAATCCATCCCTCATGAGTATACTACCTTTAATTTTAATTTCCACAGTTGATAATTTGCATTATTCAACTTGGTGATCAACATTTTAGAGTTATCACCTGCAACAGCCATGCTTGATCCTGGCCTATCCTAGGCCTAGGCCTACTTTCAGGAAATTAAAAGTACTCACCCGTACGTGTCAACCTTAACCTCGTTTTTAGGCGCAGATAAAGTGTTCTAGGCCCATAACCTGATGAAACACTTGAGGTGATGAATAGAAACGTTTATTCTTTACAGTTAATAATATGAGACACAATACAAAAGACTAAGCTTTTAGGCTACTTAGTACGATCAGAGATGAGGGACGCCTCGAAAACGCGGGAGTTGTAGTAACTGCTTGCACCGTGAAGGACGTCTGCTTCTGGGCGTGGCCTACTACAGAGGTCGAAACGTAATCGATACTATTACTAGCCTACTAATCTTGCAAACATCGACTTATGCAATCTAGTAAACTACCGTAGGCCTAAGTTAAACACAATAGCATGGCTAAAGTCACTTGGGCTAATAAGCCTACTCATTCGAGTGAACAAAGGGCGCACAGTCCAACAATATATTATTAAAAAATTCAAAAATTCCCTAACATGTTTCATTTCATTTTGTTTTATAGTTAAATGTAGGCTATAAGTAGTGAGGTGTAACGCGGTCTAGACCTACCGTGCTGATATGTTGTAGGCCTACTCACTGCAAGTAACTTTAAACAAGAACATAATCAAAAAATAAAAAATTGAATCATCACGTTTTTGCTGTTATAGTAACAACAAAAAACTTCAAAACCTTTAACGTCTCTATTTTAAACGAAAGTCCTAATAATGTTCAAAGTCCTTTAGGCCTATATTTAAAATGGCAATAGCGACGTTAATTAAAGGTGTTGTAGGTGGAGTATTTAAGTGAAAAAGGTTGGTACTACTAAGTAGCCTACTAGGAAGCTAATGCTTTTTCAGGCGCGTTGTTGGATGAGCGTAATTTTTATAAACTAAAAAATCGTAAAATTGTGATTTTTATAAGAAATAACATTTTGATTGCGCTCAAATTTCACACGAATATATATTAATCCATAAAATTTAGGTTCTGTGAAAAATTCATCACAGTCAAATAAAGGATGTAGGCCTAGGCCTAGGTGTTAAAAGTCGGAGAAAGTTTTTAAAAATTAAAAAAAATCGTAAAATTGCGATTTTTATGAGAAATAATTTTTCAATTGCGCTTAAAAACCTGGCAGTCTAAGTTCAGAGATTTCAAAGGTCTTCAGAAAATTTCATCACAATTGGAGTATCGGTTTAGCCGGAATCGTGTTAACAGACAGACAAAAATAGGCCTACAAAAAGAAAAAAAAAACACTACGGATTTTGTACTCCAATGTACCCCCTAGTGAAATAGAATCTTTACTTCGCTCGCTACGCTCATCCAAAAATTGAAGGAGGCGTGGCCTAAGCGTAAATCACTTCTAACATGGTGGATCATAATAACAGTGAATTGTCAAGTGTCGTAGCTAACAATCTGTAGGCCTATTAGGTATTTCAAGTGATATTTGTGTATTTTCAACGAACACAATATAGGCCTTAATAAATTGTTAATAATGAGTCGCTTTTTGGATGAGCGTAGCGAGCGAAGCGAAGATTCCATTTCACTGCACTGGAGAAAAAAATCCGGAATGTTTTTTTTTCTTTCTGTATTTTTGTCTGTTTGTCCGCACGATTCCGGCTAAACCGATACTCCAATTGAGATGAAATTTTCTGGAGGCCTTCGAAATCTCTGAACTTAGAACTGCCACGTTTTTGAGCGTAATCGAAAAAATATTTCTCATGAAAATCGCAATTTTACGATTTTTTTCGATTTTTAAAAAATTTCTTCGACTTATAACACCTACCGGTACATGCTTTATCCGATTTTAATGATTTTTGCTCAGAACCTTAATTTTATGAATTAAGATATTCGTGTGAAATTTGAGCGCAATTGAAAAAATATTTATCATAAAAATCGAAATTTTTCGGGTTTTTTCTTTTTTGTAACAATAGGGAACATTCCACTTAGGCCCTACTATTTTATAGTTTATTTTAATTCTTATATACCCTATGTCTTAATAGTCACTGCACTTTTTTTTTATAAAAAAAATTTTTTTTGTGTAATTTAAACAAGATGTAAATTGGACCCCCAGTTTGCGCGCCAAAAACGAGCGTGCGCCATCTTTGGACGGTACTACGTCATAACTGTGGTGAGTCAAGGCCAATTAGAAACTAAATGTACGTATATTTGTAATTACATATTTACATACAGACGGCGGTGCTCGCCCATCCGCTCAACAACAAACACAACTCCACAGCCTGGAGCCACTTAAACGATGTACATTCTCATAGAATTTGCTTTTTCTTTATTCGTCTGTAACAGCCTAGGACTATCATGCTATTCTTTATCTACAATAGGCTTTAAATATTCATCAAAGTAAGGTTTTTGTGCGGGATATGTGTCAGAACACAGAAGTGCAGGTTAGGGTTGGCAAGCTAAGCCAAGGGCTTGTCAAGTGAGTAGTTTTAGTATTCACATACCAAGGCCTATATCCCACAGGAACGATTGGCCTAGACTGTTGTATTATAAATAATTTTCTACGGCTAGGCCTAGACCTAGTACTGTTTTAGTTTTGTTTTTTGATTGCAATGTCAACTTTTCTCGTTTTCCGGCTAGGCGTTAATGTAAAATGTCCGCCATCTGTTTACATTACTGTGGGCTACGCTAGGTGCTGCTTTGTTTAAAACAACGCCGTCTGGATGTAGGGATGTATGCATGTGCATCCAGACGGCGTTGGTTCAACACAGTTCTGACGTCATAGCCGTTTTTGCCGCTCAAAAAAAATGCTGTTTTTAAAACGGCTATAAATTATTGGATTATTATTTCACGGAAAAACAAAGTACATATTTGCTATCAGAACGAAATACTAATTCTAAAAAATCTATTTGTACAGTATTTGACGGAAGTGGAATATTCCCTATTGTTTGACTACATGCTTTATCCGATTGTAATGATTTTTTCACAGAACCCTTATTTTATGAATTAATAGATAATTGTAAAATTTGGGCGCAATCGAGAAGTTATTTCTTATAAAAATCGCAATTTTACGATTTTTTTTTTTAACAATTTCAATTAATTTTTAAAAAATTAAAGTTAATTTTTTATTTAACTTAATTTAATAAAAAAAAATCAACAAAGTAATGATTTTTCCACAGAACAACAGAAATTGATGCTTTATACGTGAGTAATAGGCCTATGCTAAATAAATTAGGAAACGCTCAGTTGGAACGCTTGATAAGCGAGCACGTGCTATAGCTAACCCACATTGCACATTTTTATAAATTTTCAATTTACGACGTTCGCGTTTCCAGTATTATTTATTATTGCCAAGGTATTTGGGTAAACCCGTATGTAAATCTTTACTTTGTGGATAAAATCCACCGCCATCTAGAGGACCTTGACTCATGGGAAATATTTAAACTCTTTGGTGACAAATAATAGACTGCTTCCTCGAAAGTATTTTGATTACTTCTAGGTGGCAGTGCATTTGAAACTTCGCGCGTCTTTTCGTTGCCATGGCAACGTTACTTTTGTTATAATGTAATTTCCATCTACACTACTTATCGGATCAAACTAAAATTAACATATTCGTGACCGGACGGACATTCTAAATGATTTGGCTATCTCAGATTTTGTCGCCGGTTAGTTTGAAAAAAAAACTTTCGATAAACTTTAATGAAACTTTTTTAACTTTTTGAACGTTTTTGCCACAAAACTAATGGCATTCAATCGAGAACGAAGGTTGCGGATGGTCAGATTTAAACTCGATCCGAGCCTCCGTTCGAACGTTATGGTCGAGACATACAAAAAACAAAAAAAAAAAAAACAACAAAACAAACAACAAAAAACAAAAAAACAAAACGAGTGACAAATTTTTCCGGCAGAGTAAAATGGAAACGCTCGCTTCGCTCGCTTAATTAAATACAAATATGCAGAAAATCAAAATTTAATTAGGCCCTAACACACTTAGGACCTTTCTGAATAGTGGAAAACCATAGGTCTAGGCCCTAGGTCTTGATTTATGTCACGAATTACGTCATCAATCACCCAGTTTCATCCGTGACGTCACAAGTACTAGCTCCGAATAGTCACGCACACAATCGAGACTGATTAGCCTTGTTTACATGGAGGACTGGGTCCAGTACCGTACTGAAATTTTACTCATCCTCCCAACTAGAACTGAACTGACATTCGGTCCAGCATCGACGCCATCTTACGGCGATTGCTCAAAACATCACTGTTACATAACCCTACTTTCATGTCATTTTCGTAAATACGGGTAGGATTGAAGGCCAGGCCTAGGCGTGTATGATCTACATTTGAAGTTGGAGCCCAACGAACAGAAGTTAAAAATAGATAGGGTACAACATTTTAAAACTTATTTATTGACATTTGCAATTAGGCTGCATATTTTTCAGTTCGGTTCCCTCTCAGGAAGCTGTTTACATGTGAGTAGGCCTACTCAGTACGGTATTTCGATTCGGTCCCACCATTTCGTCGGACCGAACCCAACCGGTTCGGTACCTGATTTCATGTGTTTACATGTGGTACTGAGACCAAAAACCGTACTCAACTCCGTACTCAGTCCTCCATGTAAACAAGGCTATTGAAATCAAGTAATAAGAATCGAAAGTGCACACTAGATTCAGGTCTTGATCATGACGGACGTTATTAACGTGTATTTACATACCGTAGGCCTACCATTTCCATATCAAATTTGATTCTGTACTGTTTATTTTAATATTATTACCAACATTTAATAACTTACTTGGCTAGGGCCTACTCAAAGTGATTTGGAAGTGTTTCGATCAACTCCCGAGGCCGCCATGTTCTAGAATGACACTAGTGTGGTATTTTCAACGAGACCAAGATCAAGTAATGAGACCAAGCAATAAGTAATAAGACCAAGTAATGAGACCAAGAACAGAATTCAGAAACGTCCTTTTTATTTGATTTGTTCCCGTCAGTTTGCTTGTCTCGGGCAATTGTGCATCGGCCTTAACCTCAAAATTTCCATTCATGAATTCTAGCCCTACAGTACCTAGGCCCCTAGCTAGGGTACGTCTTAAAAGTAAGCTAGTAGGGTTAAACGATATTAACCTAAACCAATAAGGTGTTTTCGCAATACACACAACAATTTTTCATAGCTTACCTTATTAAAAAACCAACCAAATTTCCGAAAAGTTTCCAGAGTTTTTTGGCGTCACAGCACGTCACGCGGTGGGGGTCACCGCCAACAAAATGCAAAATGCGGGTCCAGATTCCAGGCGGCAGTGCTGGCGCCTAATTTAAAATTCATTACAAATACAAACCAAGTACAAACATAATTTTGTAGCCTATCCAATATGATTAAAATTTTGTACAACTTTTATTCTTAGTCTTATTTAACATCTATATAAATGACTTAGGTAACCTATTAAAAAGTGGACAGATTATTAATTTTGCAGACGACACGAGGTCTGTTCCTTTGTCCATCAATTTTTACACCTTTTGCACTTTTGAAGAAATAAGCGTTCTTTTGTCCAGGTGTAATTACAATATTTCTTCCAAAGACGTGTTCTTTTGTCCAGGGGGTAATTACAACTTTTACACTTTTTGCACCTGTCTCTTGAGGAGGTGTAAAAGGTGTATCTATGGATATTCACACCAATTTAAAAGTAACCCTGGTGTAATGTGCAGTTGTTTAATAAATAGAAGATAAAACTGGTAATAATAAAATAACATGGAATAGAATTGTAGAAAATGCACAAAGTTGTGTTATTGAGTGAGATATCTTATGAAAGTGTTTGATAATGCATTTAACTAGGGAAACGCCAAAGTCGTTAAACGAGTGAGTGAGCCATGTGTTGAGTACCCGATTACATTACTTTTCTTCCCCCTACCTTAGGCCTACCTAGCCTATCATAGGCTAGAGAGGCGCATTATGACCTTAAAGTTGACGCGCCCTTTCCCCGTATGCCAACTAAACTTTAAAAAACTATTATTTATACGAATATAATTATCAAACTTAAATGCAAATGTTCCCGGGTACTCACCACGCGACTCGCTCACTCGTCTATCTACGACTTTGGCGTTTCCCTAGTCTAGTTGGCTAAGGCGCCTTTGTAGCCGAAATGTGAAAGAAGTGGGTTCAATCCCCTGGTCGGGAAAGATTTTGTAATTTCTAGATTGTATTTCAAAAATAATTAAACATGATTTGAAATGCATATAACGCAGTGTAGTCCATCATCTGTGGCAATAGGGCCTACTATGGTAAACATAGAAAGTACGAAATACGTGAAAATATTGCAAGTGTAGTGCCCGCAATATTTATCAATCAATAATCAATATGTTAATTGGTTGCTGATCAATAAGTATTGGTACACTTTTAGACTACTTAACTTGAAGGATCAGTGATTTGGGAGAGTATGGGTGTTCTTACCATGAAATCATGTAAGCTATGTAATCTAGGGCGACGGTCGTTCGCCCGCAGCCAAGCGCACGCGACTGCTAGAAGGCAATGACTAACTCGACCCTGTTTACAGCTACCCGAGTTGGGGGGTTTTCAGCTATCTGCACACGCCTTCTCCCGAAAGATTTACAATCTTGAAACTCGGTATATGACCTGATATGTGGTCCATGACATACCAAAAAAAAATCAACCCGATCCGATAACCCGTTCTGTGTTAAAAAAGTACGTAAATATCGAAACGATAATCGTCCGGCTGATTGGGTTTGGGTTGGTTGGTTTTGTTTGTTTGGGGGGGGGGGGTTTAGTGGATTCTGACAGAGAGGAAATAAGAGCCTACAGAGAAAACGGTACATCTTAGAACTATGAAAACTTGAACCACACTTAGATGTAACTCAGACTCACAAATTCCGCCGATAGACAAGCAATAAAAACCCCCAACACCCCCTAATCATCCCCAAAAATTAAATAATTCATAGCTCTAACCAAAATGAATTTTTAGTCAAATTAGTTATTAAAATTATGTTCTTATGTGTTTTTAACCCAATCGGTCATTCTCATTATATAAACCACATTTTGTCAACCCCCATCCCTAATAGTTTTATATTATTCTTACCTTGATTTCCAGCATTCACCACAAGGCACCTAATGAGTTATCTCATGAAATTTGACATGATGGTACATAATAATATGAAAAATAATCCGCCGAGAGGCAATTAAGCGATATGTTCACCCCCAACACCCCCTAAAACTGGAATAATTCATTGTTCTAATCTAAAATTGATGTTTTTTATTCAAATTAGTTATTAAAATTATTTTGGTAATGTGTTTTAACCCAATCGGCCGATTCTCATTCCAAAAACCACTTTTTTTTCCCAACCCCATCCCTTATAGTTTATATCTTTTTAAAACCTTGATTTTCCAGCATTCCCAATGAAGGCACCTAATGGGGTTATCAGCATGAAATTTGGCATGATGGTAACATACTAATATAAAAAATCATTCGCCAGAGGCAAGCGATTTTCCCACCCCAACACCCCTAAAACCATCCCCAAAAATTTGGAATAATTGATAACTCTAAACCAAAATTAAATTTTTTATTCAAGTTATGAAATTATGTTTTAATGTGTTTTAAAACCCAATCGGCCTATTCTCATTTCCTTTATCACATTTTTTCAACCCCCATCCCTAATAGTTAATATTATTTTACCTTGATTTCCAGCATCACCATGAAGGATGAAGGCACCAAATTTGAGTTATCAGCATGAATTTTTGACATGATGCTACATACTAATATGAAAAATCATTCGCCGGAGAAGCAAGCGAAATTCCACCCCCAACAACCCCCTACATAAATCCCCTAAAATTGGAAAAATTCATATCTCTAACCTAAAATTGAATTTTTTTTAAAAATTTTATTTATTAAAATTATTTTTTAATGTGTTTTAAAAACCCATCGGCATATTTTCATTATATAAACCACATTTGTCAACCCCCATCTCTAATAGTTTATATTATTTTTATTTTGGATTTCCAGCATTCACCACGAAGGCACCTAATGAGTTATAATCATGAAATTTGTCATTATGGTACAAATAATATGAAAATAATCCGCCGGGAGAGGCAAGCGATATTCCACCCTCAACACCCCTTAAAATTTGGGAATAATTCATAGCTCTAATCTAAAATTGATGTTATATTCAAATGAGGTGGTTATTAAAAATTATTTTTTAAATGTGTTTTAACCCCAATCGGCCTATTCTCATTTCATAAACTACATTTTTTCAAACCCCCATCCCTTAAAAGTTTATATTTTTTTTTTACCTTGATTTCCAGCATTCACCTTGAAGGCACCTAATGAGTTATCAGCATGGAATTTGGCATGATGTTACATACTAATATGAAAAATAATTCGTCGCGATGCAAGCGATTATCCACCCCCAACATCCCCTAAATCATCCCCTAAAATTGGAATAATTCATAGCTCTAACCCAAAATTGTATTTTTATTCAAATTAGTAAATTATGTTTTAATGTGTTTTAACCCAATAAGCTTTTTCTCATTTCCTAAACAACACTTTTTCAACCCCCCTCCCTAATAGTTTATATTATTTTTACCTTCAATTCCAAGCATTCACCATAAAGGTACCGAATGAGTTATCAGCATGAAATTTGGCATGGTGGTACATAATAATATGAAACATAATAATCCGCCAGGAGACAAGCGATATTTCACCCCCCACTGTTCCCTACCACTCTTTACTTGAGAAAAAACGTTATGTTGTATTTATTTCAATTTTTAATATTTTAATTGCTGATTAAAATTATGCGTCAATGTGTTATAGTCCGGTCAACAAAATCATTTACACAAAAACCCAAGACGACATTAACCATATTAAATTTTAAAAAAAACATTTAAAATTGCCAACTAGGCCTACAGATTTTAAACAAAAAAAAGATGGTAGCTTTTGTTTCTAGACAATCTCTTTAAAGGCACTGTATCCACCTTTACACGTATTCACATATTTTTACGCCTTGATATGAAACAAACAACTAAAAGATGTGATATCCCCCCAAAATACAAAAAATTGTAAAAAAACGGCAGCCAAGCTCTCCTTCCAAAGTCTTCGGCTGTGAATGCTGTGAGATATAGAAGTTGAGCCAAGCATTTCATTCTTTCTCCCTAGTTTCGCATTGAAAGAAGTAAGATCATTCGCCTGTTGGCGAGCCGCCCGCCAACCATTTTCGTGGTAAAAAAGTTAAATTTTAAACTCAAAATCATAAAAAAATTACTTGGCTATTGATTTTGGTACGAGGACCCTCTAAAAGTCAATGGTCAAGAATTTTTTATGATTTTGAGTTTTAAATTTTAACTTTTTTTACACGAAATGGTTGGCTTGGCGCTCGCAACAGGCGAATGATCTTACTTCTTTTCAATGCGAACTAGGGAGAAGAATGAATGCTTGGCTCAACTTCTAATCCACAGCTTCACAGCCGAAGACTTGGAAGGAGAGCTTGGCTGCTGTTTTTTACAAATTTTTGTATTTTGGGGGGATAAGAAATACATTTAATAAAACAAGACATCACTAAATTTCACAGGTTCGGTTTTAGCTATGAAATTCATGCCCTATCCTGGAAACACTTCCTACTCAAAAAATGGCTAAGATAAAAAGAGCCCCAATCTGGCCACTTCTGTAATACTGGTAAAACATGCACTTCTTTAAATTGTCACTACTTGAACCTTGGCTACAGTCATTGGCCTTAATTTGAATTAGGCTGATTCACCTGGCCCAATAAGAGAGTCAGCTGTTTCCAGAACTGTGCCCCGATTGGTGATTTGTACATTGCTACGTGCCATGGTAAGAATGCCGGGTTATTACACAGTGACGTAAGTGAATGGTTGCACTTCGTCTGCCTAGTTTTTAGAGACTGTAAATGGCTTTGAATTAAATTACATTTATAACACAGAACTAAAACCTATCAAATCAATCAATATTCTGATATTGATTGATGGATTGATGACTATGTGACTACCAATCATTGTGTACTAAATGATGATTGGTTTTCTAACATTAGATTATGTTGAATGATAACTAAACACCCAATATCGATGGAAATCGATATCCAATCAATAAAAGTGAAATAGAAACCCTAAATTCACTACACAAGGTTAACTCAATCTACGAGCGGAATTTGGGGGTACCTTGACGTGCAACATTCGACAGACCTTGCATTGGCACGGCATTTCACGGCCAGGCGAATAACAAACAAAAAATATCTTTTCAAAATCTAAAACATTGTCGTTAAAATAATTTCTAAACATTGGAAGTCTATTTTTCAGTTTATTATTTCTTGTAGGTTTAAATCGCAATGAATCTTGCTGATTTTGTTAGCAGTTCTCAATAAACTCGTACCGGATGTCTGTTTAAAATTTCAGCGCAATCTGTTCAGCGATTCGGCTGATTTTCAACGTACACACACACACACACACACACACATGCACAGAATCACGAAAGCTCCATATTTCTTGAATAATTGTATCCTCAATCGCTCCACTCCCTCGTCTAATGAAGCTTCAAATTCAAAGTTTCTACATATTTCTGGGTGTAAATGCTAGGAAGTTCGTATCGTTATTTCTTTCGGTTGTCGCGATCGTCTTCTGTCTTCCACGTGGCAACGTGGGTTGGAAGGAGTGGAGGGGTGGGAGGAGTGGTGGATGTTTCTCCTACAGCCCCTGTGTTCCTCGCATTCTCCCACACAGAACGAGTCACAGTCAACTCCACCTGTTTCAAACACATAGTTTTATTCGACGTGGCCGAGTTCTGTAAACACCGAAATTGGCATTGGTCACTAATTCAATTTAGGGTTTGTTTACGTAAATTTTCCACAAACATTTTAGTTCTCCCAAAACAAATACAACGTTTGCACATTTGTTTGAACTTTCGTAAAAGCGCAAACTGGCCAAAGAAAGGCCAAGAGTAAAATACACAGCTTTCAATCTAGACAAGTTATAATGGGTAAGAGGGAATTTAATGAATTATTTTGCTTATTATTACTTAATATTTCTCCAGGCTCTGAATATTTTTTTGTTACAAATATATGTATACATCAGCTATATTAATCATATCCATCCGCCAAACTACAATGCAATAAGGTGTTTATTCAACTTTAAAGTGACACCTAATAATAAAGGTCAAAAAGCAAAATGTTCATGTAAATATTTAAAACTTCACTTCTAAATGCACTTACATTTTGGTTTATACTTACTAAAACACGGGCAGAGGGTAAAAATAAACGAACCAACTTAAACATGGCACATATAACATATTACATAACATGTATAACAAGCATATTGATGTATTGATTAATAATTGTATGCTATAACATAGGCTTATCTTTTCTTCCAGTATTGACATATGCTCAGCTTTAAAGCAGACTCCACTTCCAGTAACTATTCCAGGTAGGCCTACTTATAATAATCGACCTACATTGGTACAACATAAACAAAGTACCATAAATAGTGAAGGAGACAAGCCTCAAAGAATACTATCGTACGGGGATAAACCTAGCCATGGTAGGCAGATTTACCCACAATTGGCATATGCTCAGGCTTTAAAGCAGACTCCACTTCCAGTAACTATTCCAGGTGGGCCTACTTATAATAATCAACCTATGCAAATACACCAACAACAAATACTAAGAATAGTAAAGAAGACAAGTCCTCAAATGAAAATACGAGGCTGTTCATCTGAATACAGTAGACATTCCAGGTAGGCCTTATCAAATAAACCTATACTGGTACACTATCGACAAAGTAAATCTACCAGAAAAGGGATGAAGACAAGCCCCACAGTATATTTTTGCAAGAGATAGGCCTAACCCCAGCAACGAAAGGCAAAAAATAAACACTCAACTGGCCAAGGATAACCGTCAGAGTCAACAGGGCGTGCATACCAAAATCCGATAGCAGATACAGAGAAACCCCGGCTGATCAGATTACATCCAGCTTATTGGATGTTAATCAACCCATAGTGATATGCCATCAAGATAGCACCATAATAGTGAGCTGAGAAACCTCACATAGATATGCCTAGTTATGGAACTCGAAGGCAAACCATACCTCAAAAAACAAAATTCAACATCGTCAACATTTAAGCCTACAGTCATCTGCTACCGTTGCTTCAACTGATTCGGTTAATTCTTTTGAAAAACACTGAAGTTTCAACCATACATCAACAAGAAAGAAAGATTGTACTCATGCTGACAGTCATGGACGCTTTCTGGCTTCACTGATACTTCAAGAGCTGCAAGCACAGAGTGGGCCTAAGAAGGTGAATTATAAAATCGAATCGATGATAAAACCAGTGCAGGTGCTCTGCACGTAACAGAGGACTACTGAACAAGGTGAATCAACTTACAGAAAATGACACGGTTTTTAATCATGGCAGGGGCAAATGATGCAGGAACAATAACAATAACATCAAGGATGCACTAATGCCATAATAAATAACCAGTACTATAGTAAGCACACATAATAGTATCGGAGCTATTACCTCGCTTTGGACATTGTAAGCTTAGAGTTTGAGAGACTAAACGATGAGATAATAAGTATTAATCAACGTATACAAACTTACTGGGAATGTACTAGGAGTGTCTGTACTATCCCTAAAGGCTCTGAAAAGAGAATTTTTCACTCAGCATGGTCAGCACCTAAACCTTAAGGGCAAAATCATCCTAGCCAAGTCATTTGCTGATGAAATACTTAAAACACATGATAATTCGTGTTCAGATAAATCTGATCAAGTATCTTCTGGGTACCGAATATAGAATCTCTATGGCTTGCAAATAGTAATGATGACAGAACTCCATGTCTTGACATCCATAGCACTCCAATGGCGACACCGAGTTGTCAGAAAGGATTAGAGCATACCAGCAGACGCGGGAAACGAAGTCACGGATCGACTCAACCCGGACAAGGTCTACCCAGTAATGGAAGATCCTCTGGTTGTCGACACTTCTGCCCCTTGTGTCATCTCTAGCCCCTATCAACGCAACGACCTGTCGCAATGCCGATACCACTCAAGGACGCCTGCGCTCACCAACCAAGGCTGACACATCGATGGAAAGAATTAACAGTAGGCAATATAAAAATAAGAAAATCATATTACCTATTACTAGAAAACAACCTGAAAGGCTTAGTAAAACTATTAGCAAAACATTAGGCCTAATAAATGTAAGGTGACAAATTTTCGCATCACCAAAAAACAAGTGTGGCCAACGTAGCGCTCATGAAAGATAATAACAAAACACCCCTCAATTATAAAGAGCAAACCGTTGATAGGGAAGTCATTGATAGAATAACTAAAAACACCTCTGAAATTTATTTTTTCCATCAAATATGCGTAGTCTATCTAACAAAGTAGAAGAAACGGAATATTTCTTGATAGCATGATCTTGTGGTTGATTTTTTATGTATCAGTGAGCATTGGCTTAAACAAGAGCAAGTTGACAGCATATCTATTATCAACTATGAGATTGCTGCATGCTACTCAAGGAAAAGATTAAGAGGAGGGGGAGTGCTATATACAAAAGAATTGACAGCACAATTAAATAAAGAAAAGACCAGATATAGACAAAATTTGCAATTGACAGTGTATTTGAAGTTTGTGGTTTGGAATTAATAGGAATTAATCCATTGATACTAATTACTTTGTATCGGGCTCCTGACGCAGGTAATTTTAACTATTCATGAGTAAATTACAACATCTTTTACACTTGATATGCAAGGAGCGAAAAAATATACTTATTTGTGGGATTTCAACATAGATTTTTTAGTGGATAGTCCTCAAAGATCGAATTTGAAAATAAACTCTTAGAACATAACATGAAGACAGGTTATGGCCCGACTAGGAAACTAGCTCTTCAGGACGAGTTTAGATCAAGTGATTTCAAATTTTACATTAAAAACTGCACCATATTGCATTGATTCAGGTCTGTCAGATCATTATGGTCAATTTGTGTCAGTGCCATTCTTTAAACATAACATTACGAGAATTACTAAATCCAAAACCTTTTTGATAAAAGAGTTTTTAAAGATGAAACATAGAAGATTTCTCTCTTGACATTAGTATGGAACACTGGATACAAATAAGAGATGAACTTACAGTAGATGATAAATTTGGTATATTTATGAACATATTTATGAAGTATTTCAACAAACATTTCCCTTAAAAAGGTTTAAGAAAAAGATAGGTATGCGTAGAAAAGTTAAACCATGGATGAATGCTGATATAGCTTATGGTTGTAAACTTAAAAGAGAACTTTTTAAAGAAAGTAGACATAATAATGAAGAAGATTTTAAGAATACTTCAAAGAAGTTAAGAAATCACTTTCTAAAATATACGAGAGGCAAAACAAATTATCACGATAAGTTCATAAGTAATTCTGACAATAAAATTAAGCAACATGGCATATTATAAACACATGTTTAGACAAAAACTTTAAGAATTTGCCTAATAAGGAAACTGAAATTAACTAAACGTGGATGGAATTGATATTACAGATCCAGTTGAAGTTGCCACTCATTTAATAATACTTCAGCACTATTGGAGATACCATTGTTGATAGGTCTGTAGATACTACTGAAGAATGTTTAGGCAAACTGAAACGCCGTGTTATGTTGAATACAACCACTATAATGATATGGTTTTTAGACAGTACTCACGAATCAGAAATTATAGAAATCATACGCAGCTTAAAATCCACTAACTCAACAGTTTGGACGACATCCCAAGTAAAATTAGTTTCAATCCATCGCTGTATTTATAGCTAAACCACTAGCGGATATATTCAATTTCTCCTTCATGGTTGGCATTTACCCAGATATGGCGAAATGGGCTTTTATTAAGCCACTATTCAAAAAGGTAACAAAAAAGATATAGGTACTACAGACCAATAGCTCTTCTAACAATATTCTCAAAAATTTTAGAAAGCTTTTCTTAAACGTTTAACGGAATTTCTTGATACTAATCAAATTCTATGTGAGGAACACACGGGTTTAGGAAGAAATATTCAACCACTTCAGCAACCTTCAACATAGTTCATAAAATCTCTGAAGCTTTGAAACATAAAAAGAAGTAGCAGTGTTAATGTGTGACTTGTCCAAAGCTTTCGATACCATTGACCATAATATTTTAATTAAGAAATTGAACTTTTATGGTATCAATGGTATTCCCTCCAAATGGATAAAGTCATATATTAGTTGTAGGAAGCAAATGGTCAAGTTACAGAATTGTAAATCTAAAAGAATCTATCATGGGAAGAAATACGTAATGGCGTGCCCCAAGGGTCAATATTAGGGCCTATCTTTTTCAGTTTGTACATAAATGATCTACCTGCAAATATAAATAGTGAATTTAGCATAGTTATACTATTTGCAGACGATACCAGTGTGGTTATTACAGGAAAGGATGAGGCAGAATTAATAGCAAATATTAAATTTATTCTTAGCAAGTTAGAGGAATGGTTTGATCCCAATAAACTTAAATTAAACGGCGCAAAAACCCTAAAGGAAAACTTAATGAAATAAAAATTAATTACAATCAGTGTACATTTAATACTGTAGAACACTGTCGTTTACTCGGGATTAATATTGATTATAGACTAAATTGGGAAGAACACATTCATAAACTAGGCAAACGTTTGAGATCATCATGTTATGCACTTAAAGAACTGTCACATCAAGTGAGTTACCCTATCTACAGAACAGCATTTTTTGCAAACGTACAATCTATTATACTATATGGTATATTAATTTGGGGTGGGTCTACATTTGCTCAAGACATATTCAAATGTCAAAAAAAGGCTGTCAGAATTTTAGGTCGGAAAAGTTATAGATCATCTTGCAGAAAACTTTTTGTGCAGCTGAATATATTAACCGTTTCCTTGCTTATACATTCTCGAAATTCTTACATTTGTAAAAGATAATCCATCTCATTTTACCCGAAACAGTTTTATACATAACCAGAATACAAGATTTAACAGTAATTTACACCAAACCCAACACAGACTCAACCTATCAAACAGAGACCCAGTTAAAGCTGGTGTTATTCTTTTTAACAATTTACCAACTAAATTAAAAGACCTCACATAAATAGAGACAAATTTAAAATAAAGGTTAAACAATATCTAATTTTTCATGGGTTTTATAGTATAAAAGAATTTCAAGATGGTAAAGACTGCTCTTGTGAATATTGTATTAAAAATTTGAGGTGAAAGATAAGAGGGTAAAAATATAACGCTGAGAAGAAATTTTTGTAATTATTGTATTGTATTTAAATAGAGCCTATGAATAATTAAATGATAAGAAATTATCTTGTGAATATTGTATTACAAATTTAATTTTGACGATAAACAATTAAAAATTGAGGACGATGAGGAAATATTATTGTTTTAATTATATGTAATGAAATATGTAAATTTAATTTTGAATGTAAAATGAATAACATGTAATATTGTATTTTGCATGTAGAATTAAATATGTAAAATTAAGGTATTTTGTAAGTAGATTTAGAATTAGTTAAAGCGTATTTCAAGACTTGTACATGAACTATGTATTTTTAAGTGAGCAATGCTTTTGCAATTGCTAATGAAATAAAACGCATTTGAATTGAATTGAATTGTGTTTGTTAATTAGTTTTTATATTGGTGGAATATGCAAAATTGAAACAAATAAAAAGCTACTATAACGGCGACCAAAATAAGGTTAAAATGTTAAACAAATCCTTAATGAGTTTTTCGTAAGCAAACTATTAGTATTATTTGTGTGATTTGAATAAACAAATAGTTCCAAAAACATTTACCCATAATATACATATAATAACCAGCTCAAATACATAATATTGTGTGAACCTGAAGCAATATCATTCCCGTTTCGATTGTAATCTATCTATGCAACAGTGTTTACCATGCCCCGGTGTTGATTTTAAAGCAAGTGTTTGTCTAATTCTGAATCAATACAACGCAATGATATCCACGCGTTGGTGTATTCAGTGGCGGCAGACACGTAAATCATGGAGTGGATGGCGCAATATATTATTATGCCCAGGGGTGAAATAGTAATGGTAGTTGCCACTATTTGAGTTGCATTTCGAGATCGAATAACAGCGACATAATTATGATGTATGATGCCCATAGGGACGCGTCACAATAAGATGTTAAGAGAAGGTTGTGAGCTCGAGCCCAGGCAAGTTTCATCTACCATATAATAATAATATAATAAACTAATAATAAACTCCTTTAAACACTAATTTAAATGATATTGGCAAGTTAGAAACAGCCTCACAAAAATTCTAAGGAAAAATGCCTATTATCCTATAGACGAGTACTTGAAGATTAAAATTTTTGTAGCAACTTCATTTTTAATTCCATGAATCAATTCAAATTTAATACACTTTGTTCAACTTCATAAAATGATTCAAATGTAAATATTTACTTATTGATTGTTTTAATATTATGTTGTTAGGTAGATCTATATTTTGAATTTATTATTGCTTGATCTGATGTGTGCTAGAAAAATAAGATTACCCAATTCAATGTGATTGTCTGTTAAATATTATGTTATTTTATTATGTTATGTTATTATTATTATTATTATTATTATTATTATTATTATTATTATGTTATGTAATTAGTTTTATTTAGTTGTCCTCCTTTGTAAATCAGTTTTTTATTTGTATAGGATAGACGTCAAATAAATAACTAAAAAAATACAAAATAACTGTAAAAAGGTCACATTATTCAAAGTTTTTTTGGGGGGAATTAAATGCACCACATCACAGTCCACATAATTATATTACAATGAAGTCAAATTCACCATATTATGTAATTCACAAAAGATTCGAATAACAATGTTGTATGAGATTAGTAAAGGTGCCGGGATAGACCTGAAACATTTGTAACTCCATAAGGATAGCATTGTTGGTGGAGGTGCCGGGTAGAGCGAGAAAAGTTTTACCCCCATAAGAATAGCATTGTTGGTGGAGGTGCCGGGTCCTTGATTTTATTATTTATTAATATAACGGAGAGAGGTATCATTTTTGTAGTATTTTTTTAAAGTGCAGCACACGTGGCGGTGAATTTATTAATTGTTTTTCAAATGTATAGGTCAGTGTAAGCAACAAATAACATCTCGGTACTTGTACTAGCTCTCACAATCTTTTGTATTTTGTGTGATTTATTGGTCTTGTTGATAGAGGCTCTTCTTCCAATGCAGAAGGTCCAGGGTTAGATTTCCGCTCTAGGCAGAAGTTTTTATACTTCTAATGTGGACTTAAGTCCTCAGTTCTTGGCTGTGGAATTTGTAAATTGTGATTTGGAGCCGTTCTACCAAGGAGGCACATAACAAATTCTAAGGCCGTTCCGAATTACAAAATATATCCCAACCAGGAGATTGAACCAAGGTCTCCCACATTTCGGGTATAAGGGCGCCTTAGCCAACTAGATTAGGAAAACGCCAAAGTCGTTTTAGACGAGTGAGCGAGTCATGTGTTGAGTACCCGGTAACATTTGCATTTAAGTTTGATAATTATATTGGTATAAATAATACGGCTGTTGAGTTTAGTTGGTATAAGGGCGCGTCAACTGTAGAGCCATAATGCGCCACTCTAGCCTATGCCTGGCTAGGGAGGCCTTAGGTAGGGGGAAGAAAGGGAATATTACCGTGTACTCAACACGTGGCTCACTCACTCGTTACACCAACTTTGGCGTTTTTCTAGTAAAATAGTGAGAAAAAATAAAAAATGGTGGAAGTCGAAATCAAAATGAATACGCAAATTGTAAAATAAACACTTGACTCGTTCGAACACTTATTTTTTTAAATATTATCGTTAATTATTAGTTTTTCCTTGTGATTGTGTTGATCAACAAGTGTGTTATTTGGTAATTTTTATTTGTGAATACTCTTAAGAGGACAGACACAAGTGTTTGAACATTTCAGAAGTGACTTTACGTGCTTAAATCATAAGTAAATTATAGTTTTGCAAACTGTTTTTTAAGGAAGCTCTTACGTCAATTGAAGTGATAACATTAAAAATCTAGAAATAAAAAAACTCCAGCTTGAATAAAAAAATTATAATGTGGATATAAATATTATGCCATCAATGTCGGTAGCCGATATAATTGATTACTTCTGGTAAAAAGTCCATAATAGTTACATTTAATTTTAAATATGCTTAACAAGGCTTCTGCAAAATTCTCGGTTACTCTACAAGCGTCGTTAAGTTCAAAATTCCAACGTTTTCCTAAGCTTATTTAAAATTGTTCAGAAATCGTTGCACCTTGACATCTACTTAAACCTTACACACCAGCATCTAATTAGCAATTAAGCAGTTTAATAGCAAACCTTAATAGGCACTTGAAACAAGTGCCGTGCGGTTCAAGTTGTTCTGAAAATGAAAATTGTCGCAGAATCAAAGTTTGTAGCAAACTTTGTCTGCAATTACTCATTTTAATTTTCCCTCACAGCGTGAGAATGTTGTGATACAGGCACCATCAATAGTGATCGCACTCAAAGCGAGCGATCTTGGATATTTCTCCATGTCGTCGTCCATTTTAATCCATTTAGACGAGTGAGCGCAGCGCATGGCAGGTCGAACGGAACGACACTCGTTGTGACAATGTGTGTTTGTAAAATGTTATCTGTTCGATTGTTCGCTGCCAAGCGGCCAAACGGCCAAACGGCCAAACAGATTTATATTTAATTTTAAACAGACATCAGTGATCAGTGTTCTTATGAGAAAAATTCGTGGCGATCTAAATCTACAAGAAATATTTAATTTAAAAAGGGTGAAAATGTGTGAGATTTAAATTAAACGACAACAGACAAATCGTGGACTAGGTGTAGCATCCATACTAACGGGATTCTATACATAATTATATTATATACATTACAAACAAAATAAAAAAACACACACATAATATAAAATATCAATCTAGGTGCCCGTTAGGGCGCCGCAGCCAAGCCGCGGTGCGCTACACACTCAAGCACCTTATACACCAAGCAGAGTTGGGGTGATTTCGAGGTGTTACCCAGCCGTCATGTAACGTGATGTGAACTTGAAAACTATCACAATCGAGGGGATTTAGGTACCTGACAACACATGCCAAATTTTATTGGGTACGATTATTCCTTCTTGGTGAAAAAATGGCTTGAAACATGCTCAAAATCACTTTAAGGATGTTAGCTACTGCTAACTACTGCTACTGCTAACATCTAATACGTCGGCCCGCGATTCTGACCAGACGGGTGGGACTACAATGTTCATATTTTACATGGACATTAAGGTTATAGAAATATAGTCTCTTTTGAAAAAAAAGTTGACAAAGTTTGTTGGAAGGCTTCCAAATAAAGGTTTTAAAATAAGCCTTAAACACTTGGCATACAATCAACAAGTAACCATAGTTACTTGACACTTGTTGACGGTATAAGCAGAGTTAGGCGGGAAAGTGCGATACGTAAACAAATAGCGGACATTTAAAATTTTTCTTCTTTGTGTGGAACGAGAAAAGGTGTCATTATACTCTCATAAAACAAATCAGAAACCGTCCCTGGCCTAGGCCCAGATGTGGAAAATTATTTATAATGCAAAAGTGTAGGTCTAAAGTTCCATTTGGCTATAGGACTAGTAAAATTCATACTTACATTACATGTTTGACAAGCCTAGCCAACCCTATGCCAGCACAACATTGGACTGATATGAACTTGCTCAACTGTTTGTTTACATAATTGCAACAATCAAATCATTTCATACAACTTGTCTTTCGATTGGCCCGCGTTTATGAAGGCACTGCCATCTAGAATAAATATAGAACTTTTTTCGAGCTCTTTGCTATACGCAAATCTTTTTAAAGTGTTTGGATTTCGTGATACTCTTTCAACCATAGACATCCTATATAATTGGCTAGACCAGCAGTCGGTGGTCCACTTCCGGTACAATTAGAAGCCATCTTAAAATGACAGTTTACATGTTAATCAAATGGGAGCGATTTGTGGCCAAATAGTTCTCAAGATTGCCGCCAGGTTGACAGGTAAGCATACTAGCCTTTAACACCAAATGATTACTAAATTCCCTTATGCAATCACTTCGTATTGTTTCTTTTGTTTAATACCACATGCTGCACAAGCTAAAACCATATCAAACAATCCAGTAAAATACTTTATTGCATTAAAAAAGCATAAATTAAAACACCAAATCGCCATCTTGAAATGGGCCGGTTAAGTCTTCAATTTGCTACGCTCGCGCCTGTGCGGAGGTATAGGAGACTGCTAATCTAGCCTACTATAGGGGTTTAATATCAATGCTTTCAACTCACAACCCATGACGTTTTCCACGATACCGTTCAAGAATACCAATTCCTTCGAAAACGAAAACGACTTCGTTTTCAAATTGCGTTTTCAACTCATCTCCCACGAACTCAAGAATTGGGGTCCAGTCCTTATACCGTCGTTATCCCATGGTTATACCACCTATACCCAGGATGTACATGAATCCGGGTCTAGATATTTTACATCCTATATTGTTACTGCTAATACCATAGAATTTAAATCAACTTTGATAAAAATATTATATTTTAGCAAATAATTTTGTAATGGAACTTGAAAAAGTAATGAGATCACACACATAACAAAAACTTGTAGAAATACAGCCAAACCTTACACACTCAAAAGGAATGAGATCTAAAAAAAGGGCCAAGCTCATCTACCTTTCCACATAAACGTACAGTGTCCCATAACAGCATCCTCGAAAAGCTTGGCAAAATAGAATTTGCATGTTATTACGTTTAAATTAATTAGAAAAAAAGAACTTGGATAAACTATTACGTTAAATTAATAATCGCAAATTCTATTTTGCCAAGCTTTTCGAGGATGCTGTTATGGGACACTGTACGTTTATGTGGAAGGGTAGATGAGCTTGGCCCTTTTTTAGATCTCATTCCTTTTGAGTGTGTAAGGTTTGGCTGTATTTCTACAAGTTTTTGTTATGTGTGTGTTAAGTACATACAGCTACACTTGGAAAACACCAAAGTCGTTGCTAGACTAGTGAGCGAACTACGTGTTGAGTACCAGGGAATATTTGCATCCCTAGCCTAATAGTCTGGGAGGAAAGACCCATGTCTAGATCCAGCCTGTGGAGGGTCAGGGGGGAGGGAATGTTCCCGGTACTCAACACATGGCTCGCTCACTCGTCCAACAACGAATTTGGCGTTTTTCTAGGACTATCAAAATAAGAATTATTTTATGAGAATCTATTTTTATTGCGAATATTTTATAAGTTTCAAATATTTACCATGATTGTTGTATATTGCATGTTTTGCCGAATGTCTATGAATAGATTTGTCCGTGTTGTTGACGATTGTTATTTTGTCTGTGAATATTCGATAAGGTTTAGTTGAATTTTAATGGTGGCTATAACTCGACAGGGTTTATCACAGATGATCGCAATAAAGTAAATTTTTACCTCAAGCAAAGGATTTGTACCACGTCTTTAGATACGTGTAATTTATTTTTTATTTTTTAATGATAAACCATTAAGTCTGTATACTCGCACACATCATAGCCGACGATTAGCTGATGCATCGCACCCCTATCTTGAATTGACTTTAGAGTGATGGGGGGGGGGGGGACAAAAATGGACCTGGAGAAGAAAAAATGCAGACTTAGCATGTTATGAACTTACTAGGAAAACGCTTAAGTCCCGCCGCGTTGTTGGATGAGCGTAATTGGTGCATTGAGCTGCCATGTGTTATGTGGATTTTCTGTTGTTCTGTGAAAAAATTATTACTAAGTCGAAGATTAATTAAATTAAAAATTTACTTTATTTTTTTAATAATCGTAATTTTAAAAAAGAAAAAATCGTAAAATTGCAATTTTCATTATGAATAATTATTCGATTGCGCTCAAATTTTACACGAATATATTAATTCATAAAATTAAGGTTCTGTGAAAAAATCATTACAATAGGATAAAGCATGTAGGTGTTATAAGTCAATGAATTGTTTTAAAAAAGAAAAAACTGTAAAATTTCGATTTTCATGAGAAATAATTTTTTGATTGCGCTCAAATTTCACAAGAATATCTTAATTCATGAAATTATGGTTCTGTGAAAAAATCATTAAAATCGGATTAAGCATGTAGGTGTTATAAGTCGAAGAAATGTTTTAAAAATCGAAAAAAATCGTAAAATTGCGATTTTCATGAGAAATTTTTTTTCGATTGCGCTCAAAAACGTGGCAGTTCTAAGTTCAGAGATTTCAAAGGCCTCCATTAAATTTCATCACAATTGGAGTATCGGTTTAGCCGGAATCGTGTTAACAAACACATAATAATACAAACAGAAAAAAAGGAAAAAAAGAAAGAAAAACATTCCGGATTTTTTTCTCCAGTGTAGTGAAATGGAATCTTTGCTTCGCTCGCTTCGCGCTTCGCTCGCTTCGCTCATCCAAAAAAGCAAACAATGAAACGTAAAATATAATTTAAGGTTTTGCATTTTTGATTCTCCGTTAACAAAGAAATTCATTTTACTGTTGGGCTAAGAAACTATACCATATTTTAATTATGACAGTCAAATTTCATTAAACACAATCAAAGGATTTGTACCACGTCCTTAGATACGTGTAATTTATTTTTTATTTTTTTTTTGATAAACCAGGAAGTCTATATACTCGCACACATCATAGCCGACGATTAGCTGATGCATCGCACCCCTATCTTGAATTGACTTTAGTGTGATGGGGGGGGGGGGGGGGGCAAAAATGGACCTGGAGAAGGAAAAGTGCAGACTTAGCATGTTATGAACTTATAGAGCAAACAATGAAAGGTAAAATATAATTTTAGGTTTTGAATTTTTTATTCTTCGTTGACAAAGAAATTCATTTTACTGTTCGGCCGGTAAACTAAACCAAATTTTAATTACAACAGTCAAATTTCATTATCGTCAGATTTTAATCCAATTTTACGCTTGAAAAAGCTTTTCGTTCATTACTTTGCTTTCCCGTCAGTCATCTCCCCGTACTCATAACATCCCTCCCTCATTATCCGGAATCACCATCTCTAGGTATTCCAATCATGAAATTACCTCTGTTTCCCCATCCAATTCCACGGTATCTTGTATATTCTTTTAGAACAATGTGATAACAGTGTGAACTACACAAAAATAAGGATTGTACTATCTTATATTTTTCATCAGGGTATTCAAGATAGTTTGATGTATCGAAAATGTAAATGCTTGTGTTGATAAATTAAAAATTAAAATAGTGCCGTCCGCGGTGGTTCATGCGATTTGAGCGCATGTTCAAAGCGTATATGACACTACAGGAGGACGCGGGTTCGAATCCCGTATAAAGTATGGGTTTTGGTATGTTCTTCACCCTGGCTCATCGACTAACATAGCGATATTGCAATAATAGATTTTTTTCAATCAACAAAAAATAATACATTAAATGATTTTACTATAAACTACGTTTTATATCTAAAAGAATATGAGCATATATGCTGTTATAAAAAACACTAAACACTATAATTTTACCTAGATACGATGTCTCTTCTTTATAAGAAGGGAAACAAACATTCCAGTAAGTGCAATTGATAATATAGAATAGAAATCAGTTTAATGGACATCGCATTAAGGTCAATATTATATTATTTACATTCCTACGGAATTTACTTTTAAATGTGTTCTTTAAAGTTACATTTTTCAGATTGCCAACGTCCAAACAAATTGTTTTAAAACACATTAACAAACAACAAATACGCATGTTTGACAAGAGTAATGTTGACCCAGTTGTAATTCTTCGCAGAGTGTACTTGTAGTATTATAGTGTAGCTTATTCCAGAGCACAATGTCCCGTAGCGAATAGAGAGAGATTCGTAGTTTATTTCCAAACCTTGTTTGTTTACCGATCTCGCTTCATCTATTTGTTGATGAAACTTTGCTATTGTCCACAGTTTTACAAAAACAGATCGTTAAATTCAATGCACCGAGTAGACACAAACCATCAAAACAGAATAACATCACGGATGAACTTGTTTGGAATTATGACATAATCTACCGCAAGGAATGGTTTGCATTTAAATTCCCATATTTTTGAAGCAAAGTTCATTTATTAACTTGATTATTTGCTAGTTGATCAATACAACGTATAGATTTTGGCAGCAATAACATTGTGGTAAATAATAATGCAAGGACAAATTGAATACTATAATGCCATCAAAAAGGATTATATTTTTCGATTACGTTATCGTTTTAAATAAGGAGGCCATGATTGAATCATAAAGCGAGTTAGCTGTTTAATTTTAAGAAACCCTAGGTTATATTTGGAC